>VXBH01000309.1:426503-446175 GCA_013400035.1 Rynchops niger
GGGGGGGGAGAAGAAAAAAGGGTAATCCAGACACTTACGGTTTAACAGGAAAAATCTGCAATTTCTTTTGGGATGCTTTGCATGAAGATCAAAAACCAGAGACAAGCATCACCTGCGGACAAGCTCACTGTAACCCAAAAGCAGACATGATACTGGCAAGGAAAGATGTGAAACCTCCCACTGCTAAGTATCTATCAACTCACTTTTCATAGATAAATGGCTCCAGCCTACAATATTGTCAATCCACACCTACAGTAAGTATTAAATACTTCACAACATAACTTGCTACTTTTATTTCAAACCGTCTTAAGCCTTCTTTGTTCTTTATTTTAGTAAGCCGACAGAAAAAGTCAGCATCTCAAAGAACCCACCTCAGCACTTCTCTTCTAAACTCAGTAGTAACCAGTGAAGGTCACTCTGTATTCCTAAAATGTTTTCAACATCAGCCGACTGCAAGTTTTATTGAGTGTTAAAGGCACCCTGTGTTGTCACTGTTACTCCTGATTCTTCTACCAATCCACTTAAATTTCTTCCCTCCCATCTCAGTACTGAACCCCACCACAAAAAGCTACCTTTCAGCACACCATGTCAGGCAGGCCTTGAGGCACTGAGTTCAGCACGGTAGTATTTTTTTTTCCTATTCTACAGTAAGCATTTAGTTAAAAGCCAATTCAGATTCTATTCTTTTTAACTTATCAGAATATTGTACCACACTCTGTAAACCATTTTGGTTTTTGTATTCATAGAATGGTTCAGGTTGGAAGGGACCTTAAAGATCACCTAGTTCCAATCCCCTGCCACAGGCAGGGACACCTCCCATTAGACCAGGTTGCTCAAAGCCCCATCCAGCCTGGCCTTGAAAACCTCCAGGGATGGGGCATCCACAACTTCCCCGGGCAACCTATTCCAGTGTCTCACCAGCCTCACAGTAAAGAATTTCTTCCTAACATGTAATCTACATCTATCCTCTTTCAGTTTAAAACCATTACCCCTTGTCCTGTCACTACACCCCCTGACAAAGAGTCCCTCTCCATCTTTCCTGCAGGCCCTCTTTAGGCACTGGAAGACTGCTATAAGATCTTCTTAGAGCCTTCTCTTCTCTGGGCTGAACATCTCCAACTCTCTCAGCCTGTCTTCATAGGAGAGGTGCTCCAGCCCTCATAGTGTTTCTCAGAGTCCCATATTTGTTTTAATATAAAGTCTGCAAGAAAAAATAGGAAGTAAAACCACCTTAATCTTACACCGCTTTCTAAAATACTTAACTCCCTGCTCAAGCCAGTTTCTAAATAAAGAAGAAACTGGGTAAGACACTGAACAGAAAGGCCTTCAAATATATGCATTTTTATCAAAGTTTTTTATACTTCACATACTTTTTTAATTCAGTGTTTCAAAGTTGGTTTGTTTTGGTTTGGGTGTTTCTTTTTTTTTTTTTCCATTCTGAAACATTTCTTGCCTATAATTAAAAGCTATTAGTTTACTTTCTGACTTCTCAAATGATTTCTTCACATTTAAATACAAAGCACTCAAAGCAACTGTGATTATGGCCTCCTCTCTGACAAAAATAGCACCACCAGAATAACACCTATTCACTCAGTAACACGTACTGAAAATTATTTTCCAGGTTTAGGAACCTATAATTTGGTAACACATGGCTTTTCAGATATTTTGCATAAATCACCACTGTAGAATTTAGGCACTTAAATGGTTAGGTAACAGGTCACGAAACTTGCACTACTTGGTGTCATATTCTTAAGCCAGTCTTTGTAAACCACCTGAAGGCCATGATTTTGAAGAACTTACAGGTTGTCTCCAAATCTTACATTACGTAAATGACCAATTAAAAACACTGCATTAATGATTACTTACTTTGTTGCCTCACTACTTGTCTATTAGTTAACTTGGAATTCACCAAGTACCAAGAAAATGAAATATTCACATAAAAAAAAAGGGACGAGATAAACTGTTGAAATGCAGAAACTGTAGCGTCAGAGATGTACCAAGAAAGCTGTGCATTAACTGCAAGCGTTGCATGGAAACCAGTAACGAACGTAGCTGGTCCACTGTTTCACTGTGTGTGCACGTGTATTGAGCTAGTACACTAAAAGCTAGTCTATTGAACGAGTATCGTATTGAACTGGTGTACTAAAACATCTATGGATGGATAGTATCTGAATTAAATTGAGACAGACATCAGATGATGAAAAGCCACACAACTAAGAGTCCTGATACAGATAACAGACATCATATGGAAAGTTATAAAGGTAAAAGTAGTAGCTTGGAGAGCAAAAAGCGAAAACAAACTATATTTCTGATGGCAGTCAAAAACATTGTAACAGGAATTACACAAACACACGACAGAATGAAAAAAGTAATAATACAAACACACAAAGCACAATCTAGAGGCTGACAGCCACCTAAACTGTTGAGTACAGAAACTAATAATTGTACTGAACTCACTAAGCAACTAAATTGCGTGCAAGAAGAAACTATGACTTTGTGATACCTCTTTCACTACAAAGAGGTCCCGAGATACAAACAAACCCCAAAACAAAACACACCACGCTAAACCAACAGAACATCGAAAGTACATCGAGAGAACATCGAGTACATCTTGTAGGACACAGGTCAGACCCTTCCCTTTGGTCATATTTCATTTTTCGTCAGTGACCAATTCTACACATGCAAACAAAACCAAGCTCATCCAAAGTTTCACCTCTCATAATAAATTTCACCTCTCATAATAAACCTTTAGAACAGTTAGTTATATTACTACTAATTTCTATTAACCCCTGCAAAATATAAATCCACAGTAATATTTCAACATTTAAATTAGTAGTTACGTTTGAATTGTTGGCAGTTAAGTCTTGGACTATTCTTAAAAATTACATCCACCTTTCCAAACATTTAAGCTGCATTTTCTTGTCTCAAAACCCACAAGATTTTCCCAGAGGTTCATTACATCATGACTGAAAACCAGGTTAACACCAAAACTGTAAAACTAGGATTCTACGGCATTTCATTACTTAAAGCTTTTTGTGTTTTATTTATTGTTAGCATTTGCTCCTGTGCCCATATCTCTTTGTTGAGATCACGGTTTCCTATGTCCTTCATAATGCTAAATATACCACAGGAACATAAAGAAAAAAAAAAAAAAAAAGGCCTTGAAACATCTTTTCAAAAATTGATGAACTGTGAGAAAGTCTGAACTCTTGTTGGTTTGCCATCACTCACAAGAAAAGAGAGCAAAAACTTTTACTGAATACATGCCTTAGTGATGTAGGTAGCCCACAGCACTGAACCCCTCCACTCCTTCCTACATATAATTTTTTCCAAATAGCAGGAAGCTGTTTGACAGACAAAAGGAGCATTCAGCCACTTGCAACAAAAAAAAAGTGTATCTTTAAAGAGGACACATCGATGTTTGCTACATTTCCTAATATTTCATTAGGGGTTTTTTTTGGCAGAGGATGCTTTTTAAAAAATAACTTCAAAACCCAATCTATTTCTGAAACTCGTAAGATAAACAAAATATACAATGAAAACATTCCTTAAAGAAACTAGGGGTGAGGGAGAGGGATATTCATAGAATGGTTTGAGTTAAGCAACTTTGCTTAACAATGCTGAATAAAACAGCCTCCAGACATCTCCCTGCTGTGACCATCTATTATTAACAAGCACACTGCTACAGCACGAAAAAGAGTGGAGCCCCACAGCCCAAAGAAGATGCACCAGCAACCGACATTATAGTTTTCTGGAAGCACTTACCTTCTAATACACAAAACGTAACAAAGTGAGTAAAACAAGGAAGCTTGGGAAAATAACTGGAAAGGAAACGCCAGTAAAGTTAACACGGAATAGAGAGATGCGTGCATTACTCTTGTTCCAGGTGATACACTGCAATTTGTAAATCATTTATAAAAACAAAGCTTTCGGAACCTCCTGCTCACAGGAATATTTAAGACATAGATATTTAAGAAGAAGACAATATTTAAGAAAAACCACGTTTTTCTCCAAAAATACAACTTCTCAATACAGAATCACAAGCATGGTAGAGTCCAAAAATACTCATGCAACAGAATCAAGCTTACCATTACCCAATTTCACCTATTTCTCCATTTTGATGTGTAAGAAAACCCCACATACCAAGGATAACTGTCATAGTTTGGGCCAGACCGGCCACTGGAACTGAAACATTACTAAGTGATTCAAGTACAGAAACAGTCTGTAAAAAGCTATTTCATTCTCCTTTGCAGATGAAAATTTAAGTATTCCAGGCATTAGCACAAATATATTAATGCGGTAAATGTGAAAAGTTTACAGAATGTTTTAGCTATAATTTCTCACAAAGTGTTGTCTTGAAGCCAGTTACGATATGGTAACATCCCCTTCATCATCAGATATCCCTTTAAATATCTAGTTTGCTTTCTTGATAATTAATACATGGCCTTTGCCCTGTCTTCCCCCAACCATTCCTCCTTTCTCCCCCAAAAAACCCAAACTATGTTGCACAACAAAAATGATAAAACTATTGTAATGTTACATCCCTACTATTTTAGTTTCAGCAAATACTACCTGAAATACTTGCCTTGTCAGACATCGTAAATTTAAACTCTGCTGGTTTCAACAAATAATTAAATTTTCAAAAAGTATAGGTAATTAAGACTACCAAAAATTAAAATTGAGTAAGAAGTCAGCAATTATAGACTGCATGTATTTTACCAGATCTGCAAGGGACTCTAATTAAACACATATTAATTGCCCTAATCTTCTTAGGCAAGTAATAAATTGGAAGAGCTGATTAATGCACTGGATTTAGTTCAGCTTGTTAAATCTGACACCCTGGCAAAAGGAAGACTATCTCGAGAAGCTCTTTTAGCTAAGTAATTGGAATTTTACTCTCAGTAATTTGCCGTTCCATAATAAGAGCTATTTAGTATATTGACTCTTCATCAATTTTTTTTTTTAAATACACGTTAGTTATATTTAAACAGTACCATTATGCTGCTCATAAAGATTATGAAAAATTATGAACTTTGACCTTTACTGTCCATCAAAAGTCACTTTCACACTGAACACAAATTAGAATATTTCCTTGTAGGCTATAAATCCTAATTAATTTTAATTCTAGAAGCTGCTAATAACATTTTACAAAGTCCATACGGACATATTAAGTCCTCCATACAATTCAGAAACCCAGCAACTAAACCAGTTTTCAATATTAAATAACTGCTGATGACTCCGGGAATACAAGGAAACACCATTCTCCAAGGAGCCTCAAACTCTCCTCTCCTTTTTATCTATTTACACAAACATTTCTACAACATACACTTACAGGTACTCAATCACCTGACAAGGGATGAAACATTTTTGTGATAGCAATAAAGCAGTATCAGCCATAAAAAAAAGTTTGGAAACCTGCAGGTAGAGATTTTAAAGGTCTGATTTCTCTCCGACACAGTTACTACTCTTAGTTTATAACGTGGAAAGATGCATCAAGCTTCACTTCAAGATAAGCAGATGTGGATGAACAAATAAGAAATCTCCCCTGCTAAGGAAAAAAAAAAAACAAAACAAGCACGTATAGAATAGGGCAACAGAAATTTCTATATTCGAAAAACATTTTGAAGCATTCCACAAAACTTGAACAGCTTTCTCATATGTCCTAGAAGACGTGGAAGTGTATAAAGTCTTTCATAATAAGTACCTCAGAAAGTCATACATGTTCCAAATCAAGTTCAGGCTGGGGGAAAAAAAAAAATCCTAAATACATAAATAACTTGCTGCCTTCAAATTTTCATTCTGTACTCCTCAGATCTGACATTTTGTATTTCTGCTCTAGAGCCTATAAACTCCAGCCTCTGCATCTAAAAATCTGTTACTCTTCTGTTAGTAAAGACTAGTGTTCATACATCTTGAAAATAGCCGTCACAGTGAACCTAAAAATTTATCCTTTGTTCCTTAGGTGAAATGCAGTATCAACTAAGGAGTCAGATGAATGTTCATTTTAAGCAGCAAAATGATTTTCATAAATGAGTTATAATGCTCATTATAAGCAAATACCAAAAAGCTGATCAGGTAATACTAGGGAATTGGTTAGTCATGAAATGAGACATGAAGGTATCTCCAAGAACTACAGTTACATGTGACTGTCTCTCAAACATTTCCTACCTATTTTCCACGATGCAGTACAATTTACTGCTAATCACTGGATAAACAGGTGGCACTCAATTTAAACTCTCATCCTCAGTAGTCTTATGAAGGAAACAGCACTTTACCTTCACAATAATGAGTTTAAACAAGTGCTACATTCTTCTTCCATTGGTTGAGTATTACTTAAAACAAAAGGGTATTGGCCTGTCCCCGAGGCTCCTATGTACTATCACAAGAAATCGTAAGTAGCAAACCAGTTCCAACTATTTTCCAGTTGATGGCATTGACCATCAAAAGATCTGTTAGACTGGTTAGCCATAGGCAGGTTATGACAAGAAATTCCACATCTGAACCTGGGGTCTCCAATACAGATACCTTCAAAGGTTATAAAAAGATACTCACATGATGAGAAAAGCCCTCAAATTTCACAATTTACATAACTGAAGGCAAGAGAGAACTGGAATTCTAAACAAACTCTTGACTTCCTAAGCACAGTGTCAGTTCAGCACTGCTGAACATCAACTTAAGTCTGAAATATGACAAATGCTCAGTTTGCAACTTGCCTCTGTGTGCACGAGCTGCGTTTCATTGCTTGAAAAGCCGTAACACTGCTTTATCAGTGGCAGAATACAGTTTGACACGATTCAATACTGAACAGGGGAAGCCACTGAATATTATTTAGTTAAGTCAGAAGTCAATGAAAGTGAACAGCAAGAGTTAAAAAATCCTTGATAAAAGGAAGATATTCAGATGGCAGGATGTGCTTAACCTGTCAAGAGCAAAAAGCCAGTGACTGCAACTTCTGTTCCAGATGATGCTGGGTTCTGTCTTGCTTGAAAGAACTGCACAATAACCAAAAAAGCAGAATACTGACAGAAGTTCATATCTCTTGGTATGATTTGTTTGCATTTTTATAACATATCACACACAAAAAATCTAAACCCCAAATTAAACTGTGGAAATCATCAAAAGATTTTAGATTAGATAGAGCAATGAGCTAGACACAGATTCTGGAAAGAATACTGGAATGCATAGCATGAAATCATTACGACCAAAGCATTTCTTACTGCATTTATTAATGTTTAGTTTCAGTTCAAAGGACTACAATACCTTCTGGTAAACCGAAATCACATTAAAAACTAGAATCTGCTTTTTGTAAAGCAAATCTGAAGAAGGTAGAGAGAGACCTTGCTTTTTCCCCTACAGACTTTCTAACAAAAAAACCACAACCCCAAACCATCGGGTTTTTGTGACAAAAATGATTCTACATCCATCTTCTCAGCACTTTTCTACCATCTTTCTCCATATTTCTGCAGGCAACACAAAACTTAGCTTCAGCATTTCCTGTCAACATTAAAGCCTAAAATCCTGACAAGCACATGACAAAGTCTTGTGTTTGAAGATGCTATGTATTTAAATTTTCATGATATCACACTTTCCAAATGTTACAAGCATACAAATCAAATGTATGTTCTTACTCTTGCCAAAGAGCTTTCCAGAAAAAAAGAACACCTACAAGATTTCCAGTTTTTACTAACTTATCTCTCTGTTTCTGCACGTTTCTGAACTTCACTCTTTTGATCTCTTTTTGAAATTGAAACAGAAATAAAAATGTTGAAGAGATTTCCATAAAATTCTTTAAACATAAGTTTTAATTATGACTGTTTCCCCAGCTAATATTTGTAAACTGCCGAGACTGATAATAAACTATCACTCTCCTTTCAATAACTTCTTAGGGATATCCCTGTGCTCTAAATAGACACATAATCTATACTAAAAGTAAGTTCTTCTGAAATACATGCTTCTGTTATTACCTAAACATTTCAGTTTTTATTGTTATTATAAAAGTAGCAAGCAAAGAACTCTGTATATTTTACCTTAATTATGCTTGTCCTTAAAAAAAGGTGAATACTATAAGACTTAATCCTATTTTTCCCCTTGCATCCTATTAAAAACACCTATCATTGAAAAAGTTATAATTATTAAATTATTCAAAAAAATGAGAACTATTCACTTATGAATTCTAGTCATTTAGTTCATCGTCCTATTTAAGACATTTATTTTAAATCCTTTGTATTTGGGTAACAAGATGATATTTAGTCATAATGCTGAATTTCATGCCAATACACAATCTTGTTAGTTTCAGCAGAATTAATGAAGTCCTTAAAGCTAAACAGTTTTGATCTTAGATCAGATATCACACAGGACTCGTGAACAGACCAGAATTTTCCCTCCAATTCTTTCGATTCATACCTTTAGGTAAGCAGCATCAAAGAAAGATACACAACAACAAAAGATACACCACCTGGAGAAGCTACAGAATGAAGGAACTAGCTAAGTCTAGCCATGGGTTTTTTCTAAAAAATGTGTAATGTTTACCACCAGCGATACATTAGAGATTCAACTAACACATTAAAGATTCAAAAGCTTTCCACATGGAACTTTAATATACGATTTTACTTGTGTTTCATCCTTTTCTAAATAATCGTTTTAAACGTTTTTCTGAAACACTTCTCAGTGCAGCAGTACGATTTTTCTCCTCCCTCATGGAACAGTCCCGCACATCTGAACTAGAGCACTACCACACTGTATGTAAAATAATCACCTTTCGATAATTTGATGGAAAATTAGTTTTTGCTATTGACAGCCTGATTTGTGAAGGAGGTTGGGGTTTTTTTGCTAATAATGATTCATTTTAGTTCATCACACTGATTTCTATTGATAAGTGCACATGTGCATCTTCTCCAGTGTGTATATATTCATACATCTCCCAGTATTCAAGACTCAATGCTTAGCAATCTTAACAAAATCCAACAGCTACAAATTTTAAGAGACATAACCCAGCTGACACATTCTACAAAGAAACAAGACCACTACAAACCTCACTAACTACTGCTCCACCTGCAAGATGTTCCCTCACACAGAACTGCAGATACAAGCCTTCAAAAAATACATCAAAACAAATACATTGCATATACAATTTCCCTTCCCAAAAGTGGGACTCAAAGAATAAATGTGCCAAACGCCAACCCATCTCATTAAATGCACTAGTGCAAGGCACGCTTATACAACGATGAGAAGAACTGTAAGAGAACCTAAAGGGAAGAGGCAAAATTAGTTATCTGTAACAAGGGCAAGAAATCTGTTCTTTGGCAAATGACTTTGAAATTAATTTTTCCTTGTAGACTACAATCTAAGTACTTTGCTATACTATAAAATTAAAACTATTAATTGCCTGCAGCCGCATAACTTCAACGAGGAAGAACGCAGTGTTAAAAAGTTGCTATATGAATTCATAGTCAAAGTGTTACTTTGCATCTGAATGTTGTGTTTACACTGCCTTTGGAATCAACAACCCACCATAAACTTACTTTTGTATTACATTCTGCAAGCTGAGCATCATACCCAATTCGCTTTTCATCTTCTCTCTGTTGGCACGGCACTCTGCCAAGTAGCGGAGAGCCTAAAAGGAAGAACACCGTGTCAAATCAGCCACGTGACCAGTACATTATCATTCATTTTTATTAGTGTACATCTGCAAAACACTCACAATGTAAGTTCTAGTGAGAAGATAAGGAGTATTATCACCTACTGTGAACACTAAAAATTTTTTTATTCTTATAAATAAAGAGAAAGCATAGAACACCTAGTCTATGACAAAAGGTTGAGAGACTGGGTTTGTTTATACCAGCTAAGGGACAATCTAACAACTGTCTACAACTACTCAAAAAGCCTTTAGGAAGATGACTAAGCTGAACTTTCCTCTACAGCAGCAGACAAGGTAACAAGGGGGAACAGACACAAATTGCAGCTTAGGAAGTTCAAATGAGATATTACAGTTTTTTCACTATGAAAGTAGTTCAGCACTGAAAAAGACAACCTAGTGGGACTGCAGAATCAAGGAGACAAAGCTACAACTGACCTGAGTGGTGGTGACAGTCCCAATTCAAGCAGGAAGCTGAAGTGAATGACTTCCAGAAGTCCCTTCCAACAAACATTTACACGATCTGAGGTCTAAATTAATTTTTATACACTATGCTTCTAGGACAATTTCCACCAATTCTATGGGCTACCCTGGTACTAGAAAACTCACCACCACCAAGTTTGTACTGTCTACAGAAAGAAGTCTACCACATTCATAAGCTTCTGAACACTAACTGCAACAGTCGTCACTCCATGCAGGAATAAGAATACAAGCAGCAGCAAGCTGCTTAGGTTATTGTACTTAAACTGGGACTTGACACTTATTTGTTGTCCAAGGTTTTGTTTATTTGACTTTCAAGGTAGATTCTTTGCACAACTTCAGACTGCTGACCCCAGTCAGCACTTGTGTATTTGCACGATCCTCCTAACATAATACATTCCCAGTTAAAATGTCAGTCCTTCTTTTCATGAGACACCTCGCTATTGTTAGTGCTGACAAAGTTGTCTTAGAAGGAACCTCCAAAGGTGTACTGTGCATTGTGCCTTAGTCAGTGTTTTACTGATGTAGGTACAAGAACTGCACTTGCAAAATCCTGCAATACACAAATACAATGGTTTATAATGTGGATTTTGTGATAGCAAGGTTTAGAAGTGCACCAGTTCTTTAAATATAGTCATATAATAGCTACGCGGCTCAATAGCTGCTTTAGAAATAACATGTTCCTTAATCCCTTCAGAGATAGAGAATTAATTATCTGGGTTTTTTTCTAAATCATCTTCAGCGCATATTAGGTAAAATTCAAGACCATTTTATTGCCTATTGGGAAAGTCTGGCTGCTGGCCAGCATGATAAAAATCTCCAAATGTGATTTTTGCTCTTTTCTGATGTGGATCAGTATCAATAATTGCAGTTTATAAATGTTGTATATCCATTTATTTTCTTACTTCGCAACTACGGCGAAATACCTGAATGATAGCTCTGAACTACTAACTTTCATGCTAAGAAATGTATCCTTACTGCTGGAAACACAGTTCTCATTTTTATTAGTCTCTGTTCAGGCAATTTAATGAGGATGTAACATTGTTGGACTAAGAAAAACGCATTCTCTTAACAGCTAATTATTTGGGTCGAGATGTAGGGAGTCTCTTTTCCATCTGTTAGATACTCTTTATACACAAATGTAACTTCCACTAAAATAAGACCAAAGACAAAGTCATCAGAACAACTTAAGTGACCTTACTTTTCAACATTAGAAGTCCTACTGCCCCTGCCCCCCATGGAGATGCAAAGGTCTGCACCTTCAAAGAAGTCAGATCATTCATGCTTATTAAATCACAATCTACTGAATGCATGAGGAAGATGATTATTATGGACTTTGGCTCAGCCTCTGTTCAGCAAAACACTTACCTACGTTAGCTTCAAGCTCACAAGTAATCAATAGGACTATCTTCTCCATACTTGAATATAAACACACACTGTTGTCAATCTTAATAACAAAAAACACCTTTGATGTTTTGTAAGTGAAATGCTAATGTAGTTTCTTCACTTCAGAGTCAAATTTTTGAAAATTTTAGTCCAAATTTAAGAGGGGGGAAAAAAAAGTAGTATTGCCTGGGTTACTTCTGGTTTTTTTTTTTTTGTTTTTTTTTTTTTTTTAAAACATTCTAAACTTCTAGCATTTGAAGTGTACCATAAAGAGTTCCTGGAATCAAAATTAGCAAGGAGTATAGAAAAATATACCACTTCTTTATCAGACAGAAGAGAGGACTGAGCTGAAACTACACATTGGGAGGAAGACAGCCTTCCTGAAAGATTCTGCAACACATCAAAAAAGTTAAACAGGGAACGATGACAATTCATATGGACTATTTATAATTTCAGCTATGGGAATTGCAGAATAATACAATAAGAAATTTAAAGTTAGTGCTGTACAACCTTTTATTAGGTACAAACTTAATGGAAAATCATTACATTTAACGATTCCCATTCAAATGGAAGCACTTTTCTGACCAATGAGATGACTAGAAAAACAAACAAAACAAAAAGATGCTTCAAAATGGAAAAGTATCAAAAACGAAGACAAAAAAAAGCTATCAGCAGAGATATTAAAAGCTACAGAACCTAAGAGTTTCAAGAACTCAAGAACACAAGGAGTCTGCATGTTTTCATAGTAAACTGATCCATTTCTGACTAGAGACAGGGTGCTGGGATATCGCATAGTGTCTTCCAATTCCCAATTCCTAATCCACCCTTAACTGTAGGTTACCACTAAATGGAACAACAGTGCTATCTCACATTCCTACCCAAGGAGATGTCCTTACAACACAACTTGAATAATATCTGGGGCTGTGGAACCACACTGCAAAACGGATTACACCTCATCAATCTGATAACGTCAGCCCTTTTTTATGTAGAGTTAATTTTTGTCACACGATCACAGACTGATTCCCAGATCTCATGCAGACATTGAGAATATGCAGCCCAAAGGAGCCAAGGAAGAAAAAAAGAGAGTGAGACACCCACACAAGATCCTCTTTTAAGGCCACAACCTAAGGAAACGGCACTGGAAAGAAAACCAGGGCAACATATTTACAAGAATTCTAACCTCAACTCAAGTTCTTCCAGCGAAGAACATTACAGTCTTGCAAATGCTACGGTAAGACTAGCCTAAAAACCAATTAGCAGGACAGAGGTCTCCTGGATTATAGGATCTCATTCCCTGAACCCAGAAGAGTATCTGAAGACACTGAAGAGACACTGAAGAAATTCTAATAAGTCCACTAATATTCACTGTAAAAGTAAAACAAATTATAAATACAGAATTATAGAATATATATATATATATTTTTTTTTACAATAGGAACATTGAATCACATATTTGCCAAGTATATTTATTTACACCACCTACGTTTACCAAGGTCCATAACGTCATCTTAAGAAAGAGATTTAAGGGTGCTTACCTCCCTCCACACAAAAAGTGAAATAGCTATACTAGGGGAAAAATGCAAAGTAAATTATTCTCTTCCAAAAAACACAAATACCCTGGAATAAAGTGTCATTGCTAAATAATTTCTGAAATGCACGTTTTTTTAAAAAAACACATATAACGAATACCAACATAACATAAAACTAGGTTTTGTTTTTTACATTTTTACTTGTTTGAAGTCACAAAATGTCCTACTGACATACAAATTTACCTCCAGAATACTTACTAGTAAAGCTGAATGAACAACTGGAGGGCTGGGATGGTCCAAAAACAGAATAAGACCTGGCAGGCATCCTTGATCCTGAACAATGGCCCGTCTGTTCAATGGGTCAGCTGCTAGATCTCGGAGCTGGTTAACTACAGATAGCGCATCAGGCTCCTCACTCATAGTAGAATTCATTTTTTCTGCACCATGCGTACAAAATACCTGCTGAAAAAAGTATCTCTATTACTAATACCACAACTTTTATCATCAATTAAAACACAGGTAAGACAAAAGCACAAAGGCACCGATTTGTTATAAGCATAAAAGTATAAAAAAAAAATCAAGGATTAGAATTCATTGAATGTGGATGGAATTGATAAGCATGCGGCTCTTGAAATTTGTAAACTGGAAATCTAAACGTCTTATGCAGAGAACACGTAGGTTTGGTTCATAATATTTTGACTTGTTTTCTATACATAATTTCAGACCAGTCAGCCTTTATGGGATTATGTTTGTGTGGGTTTTTTTACACTACTGACAAATATTTACAAGAAATCCATAGTTTTCTCACAAGGCACCCTAGAAGTCTATAAACATCACTCTGCATAAACACATGTGAAAATCAAAGTATGTATTTTCAGAGTACCTTTAGCAATAATGGAATTTTATACAAAAATGAATCAGAAAAGCCAGTAAAAGATTAACACTACATCAAGAACAGGAAACATTAAGTTTTAATCTGGATCTATATCTCAAATAACTAGTGTAATGCCATACTCATTCAAAGGCAAAAAGCGTTTTAGCGGGTGGGTTTTGATTTTTTTTTTTTTTTCTCCTTCATTAGTGGGGCCCTCTCAATAAAAAGAAAGAAAGAAGGTCACGCCTGGCTACAGCCGAAGTCCAAGCCAACGTATCAATTTCAAAGGAGACACGTGTTAGCTTGAGAGTATCAGATTCCACAGTTGTTTAATAAGGAGTAAGTACTTAACAGGCAAAAAAAGCATAAGTTTACTTGGAGAAAATGCTACATCTTGATTCAAAAAACTGGATTCCTCCAAAAGACTGATTAAGTGCCTCTGCAACAACTAAATGCCAACTGTGGTCCTGGTGTTGCCAGTACCAACTCATGCAAGTAAATTTTCTTAGGGCACAAAAGTGTGAGTAAATACGTGTTGTTAATTTCTATTCTCTCATTTTTCCCTTGCATAAAAATAACACAAATTTGTAAGTGGTCACATTCTTTTGGGTCATTTCCCAAACAAATAATATTGTACAATATTATTCGTTTTTTACTAAAGGTAGGCCTTCAACAACACAAATTAATCATACTTCTCAAAAACAACAAACCACAAATACAAATTTTGGTTGTGACAATTTCTGACATTTTCGCATACAAAAAATGCTGTTAATCTCTAAGTCATTGGTCCTTCATTCAGGAAAGAGCGGTAATGTGAAAAGTACATGCCAATGATTAGCCTCCAAGTTAGTTTTCTTGACTATCACAAGTCCAAACGAGATCAACTGGGAGATACAGCAGCCCAATCAATAAACAATAATTTATATATCCAAAGCAGACAACTCTAAATTAAAAGAGTCTCTGTTAAATAGTAATAGTTACTTTTCATAGTAAGCAGAGATACTTATTCAAAACTTAAAATCAAGCCAGTTATGGAGCTGATGCTAACCAAAGTCTCTGACTTGCAGTTCTGTGCCCTGAGCACCAGATCATTCCTACAACTCTCTCCATCCTGATCGCCTTTGGCCTTTTTCCTTCTAATCTCTTGAAGAAGCATGAAGCCAAATTTTACCCCCCTCCTAATCTATTAGGCCACAATCACATCAGATTCTTCTCCCTCTCTTCTCAGCCACAACTGAGAAGACAAGTGAAGCCCTTACCTTCTCCATCACCTACAACAACCAATTTTATGAAAACTGGGACCCCGGGCATTTTTTTAATGAAAAAAAATTTAAGCTGTTTTAAAAGTTTTAAGAAGTTATCTAGAATTTGGGGGTCTAGTACGCAAGTTTGACAGGTACCAGCTCTTTTCTCCTTCTGGTAGCTTTGAAATACAAGCTTAACAAAGGCCCCGCAGATCTCTCTGTCGGTCTCACTTTCCGCTCCGTGTCCTCACCGGGGAGGCCCAGGAGAGGAACCGCCACAACTTCACATCTCACTTGTCACCCTGAGCGCTCCCTAAGCGGCGGAGCTGACAGCCCGGACGCGACAAGGCCCCGGGGCTCAGCTCCCGGGGCCCCTCGTCCGGCGGTGGCACAACCCTTCACCGACCGGCCGACGTGAGCTCCGAGAGGGCAGGAGGGACCTCAGCCGGCCGCGCCGCCGCCGCCACCACCACCCCCCTCTCAGGGCCTTCCCGCCCTTCCCCAGCGTCCCCATTGCCGACCCCCTTCGCTGCGGCCTACTCCCCTCCCCGGCTCCGTACCGTCGCAAAAGACGAACGCGGCCGGGAAGCTCAGCCCCGCGTCCCCATCGTCGGCGGGGGCGGCGCGGCCTGCGGAAGGCGGCGGGAGGAAGGCGGCGGGAGGAGGCCGGCAGCAGAGCCCGCCGCACACGCACCACCCACCAGGGCCCGCTCTGACCCCGGCACCACACCACCACCCCGCAACCCCATTGGCCGGATCCTTTTCGCCACTCGTGGCGCGCTTTGTTCCTTTCGAGACACGATTGGCTGACGGGGTGGGGCGGGGCAGTTGTGCATGTCGGGAGTTGTAGTTCGCAGAGGGCCGCAAGGCCCTACCAGGGAAGGCACGACGGGGGAAAAACACGCCCCTTACTCCGATTTATTTTTAATAGTTTGGGTTTGGTTTTTTTTTCATAGATGATCACCGCCATAACTTGAACTTACTGCCCACGCGTAAAACAAATGACTGCGAAATGCACCTGCTCCCGCATGGGGACACAAAGGCCAGCAGCAACCCCCTACCGCCGCCAAGCAACCACTGGCGGCTCCCCCCCTTATTGGAGGAGTCTGACCACGTGNGGCGGGTGAGCCGAGCCGAACCGCGGCCCCTCTCGTTCGTCTCCGGTCCTGGGTGGGTTAGGGGCGGTGCGGGAGGGGGAGCGGGATCTGCGCCCGGAGGTGGCTCTGGGCCGGTGCCGCTGCCGGGCAGCGCTCAGCTCCGCCGACTTGGCTGGGGCGGCCTCAGCACTGGGAGTGTGGGGGCGGAGGGGTCTTGCCTTGTGGGGTTTCCCGCTGTGGGGGTCTGCCCTCAGGAGGTCCTTAGCCGGCGCCGAGGGGAGGTGAGGGTGCCGTTCCACTGGAAGCGGATACAGGCCGCTCATGGCGGCCCGGTTTATAGCTCCTCTCCCCGGGCAGCCTGGCAGCGCCGAGGGCACGTCCAGGGCAGGGCAGGTGCCGGGCGGGCAGCGGCCTTGGGAAGGTGCGGTGTTTGCGCCGCCTTCCCGGAGAAGTGGAGCGGCGTGGAAACGGCTCGGGGGCTTGGGGTCGAAGCTGTCGGTTCTGCAGGGAGAGAGAGCGAAATTGAAACCCTCTTGCTGTTGTGATGGGAGTGACAGGTCACGGGAAATCATGTAAATAAACGATAATCTGGAGACAATCTGGAGAAATTTCAGGGAAGTTTTAAAAGGAGGCTTTAGAATGCAGAGTGTATGAAGGAGCCTAGTCTTAAGGGATCTGGTGCTTATTTTCCTTTTCTGCAAACTTATGATGGTTGCTTTGTATACCTTTAGTAATACTGCTGCTGCACGCAGGTTCTTCTACAATTATTATAGATAAGTAACTTGCTTGTTTTTATTTTGTTTAACATGCTGTCAAAATTCCAAGTACTGAGTGTGAGTATAGTTTGAATCCTGACATCAACCGTAGTGCATTGATCTCTGTCTGATAGCGTCAGTGAGACTTCGTTAATATTTACATGCTGTCCTTAGACAGCCACGGTCCTCTGTAGCTCTTGTGAAGACAAGACTTTAAAAGACTAAATAGAAAGGAAATAATTCTGTCTTCTGATACCCACTGCTTAGGTGATAAATGAAAAAGAAGGGAGATGAGTTTTCTGTACATCAACTCTAAAAGTTCCAGTTAACTGTCACCGAATTAAAATAATTTCCTTCACAGAGGTCAACCAGCTGAAATCTGATTGCTGTGTGTAGGAACTCAACATTGTTACAAAGAGAGATTTGCGGGGGGGCGGTATGTGTGGTGTGGGGGCAATCAAACATTTAAAATACTTTTTCGGACAAATACACCCTTTTGTTAATAAAATTTGCATGCTCTTGTTTCTCAAAGATGTAGTAGAAGGACTGGAATTCACAGGAATGACTAGGGAGGTTTGAATGTCTGGCAGGACAGTGTGGGTGTATGGTTAAGTCTGTGTAGTATACTACTATAGTATGATTGAGCCATGTTGAAGGATTTAATTCATCTCTCTGTGGGGTCATATTGCACCGTGTAGGTATAATCTCTGCTGAGCAAAGGCCTTTGATTAGACTAGTGTTGAAACATGGAGGTTTTTTTATTCTCCATCCTTAGCTGGCAAGATATGGTAACATGGGTAAGATGTGATGGATACAGTTTTGCATTTTGAGGTATATATGGTCGGGCTATATTTTTAAGAAAGCTGTGGCAACTTCTATTGTAAGTGTGTGTTATTTTCAATTCTTGCTTTTGATTTCATGCTGATTTTAGCTTAGATATTAGCTTGATTGTCTCTGTAGTATTTGCTGACTTTTATCTCTCTTTGCATATCTTTCCAAACAGGTGTTTCTGAAAGTAATAGAGCACTTCGGCATTTGTGGCTTCCAAGCCAAAAACTAGACCTCTGTATTTGGCTGTATGATCTCTGCCAAATACTTACGTTACTTGTAACTGGTCTGTGTTGATTTGGGAGAGGGTATAATCCTTTATCAGAAGATTCTTCCTGCCTGTTTGGCTTGCTGTTGTTGTGATAATTTTTTGTTGGCTTTATCTTTCTTTATTACTTCTTTAATATGTTTCCTTATGGATATAATTTAATGAGATGAGCTTGGGTCATTTGTCAGTCTTAAAGACTGTGAAGATATGCGTGCCCTAGTTTTCTGCTGAAATAGGGAGGAACCTGCTCTTTTTGCCTATGATTTTTGATGTGCTTGGTATTCCTTTGAAACCATGCTTCTTTGAAAATTTTGTACTACTTTATGATATACATACCCTTTCAATTTAAAGGCCAGACCTTTAATTTTTCAGATTTCATGCGTTTGCTTATTCTTTGTTAAGGCTGATCTGCTACATCAAGCCCATTAAGTCATTCTCTTTTATTTTTGTGTGTATCTTACATGAATGAGAGAAACTTTCTTTAGTAAGAAAAATGTGAATATCATATTTCTTTTTAAGAGCAAGAACTCCTAATTGGAAAGGGAGTTGGACAAATGCAACATTGGAAAATACACATAGGAGAACTTCAATTTGAAAGCAGTTGCATCTGGTTTTTCTTTCTTTTCATCTTTCTTGTGAAGGACTTGCTAGAAAGCCTGGCGAAGGGTTCCATTTCATATTTACTGAGCAGTATGCCTTGTGTGTACAGCCTCCAGAACCTTTATATTTATTTCATTAACAGTATGTAATTTCTAAGTGGTATTATCTCTCAGCTTTGTAGACTGATACTTGATATGACAGTATTGAATGAAACCTGCAAAAGTGGGGGCAAAAGAGAGTTCAAGGAGGTAAAGTGAGAACCCCAACACTTAGAAATGTAGACCTCATTTCTGAACCTTGGAATTCCTGCGTATTTCCATATCAGAAAGAAAGTTCTTCAGCATGGCTAATTTCTGTGTAAGTGGAGTTTTATAAATGAAAAACCCATGACATTCCAACCCTCACAGTGAAATGCAATTCTTTGTTTTATTACTCTTCTAACCTCTTTTGGGAATCTTGTCTATAACTACTGCTTATCTTTGGAATAGGATTGCTGTGTTTTATAGCAATATTACTATCACTTGGGGCATTTTATTGTAGTAATGGAGTTGTGGAAGTTTTAGGGGAATTAAACTACTATTATTTTTAGTTTAAGTAGCATAAGGAAGACAGAGGGTAAATAAAGCAAGCATTGGTATTTTAAAAGAAGGTATTATTCTAGCTTACTAAAAGCAATAAATATTTAACTCCTGCTTCTGAAATTGGCATCTATACAGAGTATGAGAGAAAAATCTGCTAATGTTTTCATTCTTGCTGTCCAGCAGTTTCATTTGGATTGAACCTTTTCTGTTCTTGGCACATAAAATAATTGTGAAATTATTGAGATTTATGAAGAAAGGTATAGTGCAATATCATAGAATCATAGGGTTGGAAGGGCCCTCTGGAGATCATCTAGTCCAACCCCCCTGCCAGCGCAGCGTCACCTAGAGCAGGTTGCACAGGAATGTGTCCAGGTGGGTTTTGAATGTCTCCAGAGA
>VXBH01000309.1:452001-470738 GCA_013400035.1 Rynchops niger
CTGAGATTAAAGTCTCATTTTATTTCATACAACTATGGTAAGCAGTAGAGCAAACATTCCCATCATTAAGTACAACAAAAGAAAGCAAATACCATCCCTGTTGAAGCAAAGTAGAAATCTGAATTGCAGTAAAAATAGTTCTGATGGAGCCAGGTGCGTTGAGGTGCTGTGGGCAGTCTTTTTGAGGTGAACGTAATTTTTTTTTTTTTTTCTGATAGTTATTTTTATTAAGACTGGTAGACACTATTCCTGTATTAGAAGAGCTTTTAATTTAAAAAAAAAAAAAATTGGAGAAATGTAGATTTATATAACTTCATGAATTTTTCATGATTGAGTGGCTTTTCTTGAAACACCTTAAAAAGAGGTGTCTGACCCAATGCAAATTCTTTATTGTCTTGAAAATAGATAAATTATGCTTTTGAAGATGCTTCCAACTCTTGAATCCTCCTGTGTTACCTGATCTGTCACTTTGAATTCAAACTTAATGCAAAGGCTCGCTTGAACTTATAAAGCCATAGCTATATTGTAATGACCAAAACAAATTTTGTGCCAATTTGGGTATAGAATGCAAGGAGTTCTCTGATACAAATTTCAGTGTGTGTGTATATATATACATTCTATTCTAGCATGAAAGGTATAACTTTAAATATGCTTAGCAAAGCACAGTATGGAATGATACGGGAAAACTATTCTAGTATGATATAAAAATCAGTCATCTAACACCTGGCTTCTTTTTTCTTCTCATCTAGGTGCTTTGGTCAAGCAAGCCTTATGGTTCATCTCGAAGTATTGTAAGAAAAATTGGTACTAACCTCTCTCTTATCCAGTGTCCGAGAGTTCAGTTTCAGGTAGGTTTTCTCAACAGTGTAGAATACGTGTTTCACTATACTTACAAAGGGGTTTGCTCTTGCATCAAAAGATTTTAAGCAAATATGCAGTTAATTTAAATAAATTACTAGAGGGTTTGTAAAAGACTATGATAAACTGGGCACATTGGAGAATTAGTTTACTTCCGTTCATCCCACAGCCTAAAACCTGAATCCATGTTGCTGTATCACACATAATGTAACTTGAAACAATTTTTTTTTTCCTAAGGGAACTGGAACTTCTAAAATGAGGGAATACAGTATAAATAAGTTATTCACGGGGAAAAAAAAATTCATAAAGGAGAAAAATGTCTGAAGCATTTCTATGAACTACTGATAAGCTAGACTTAAAAAGCATGTAAAGATGAACAGTGTTACTTAAAAATATCGGGGAAAATAAACAACTTTATCAGAAAGTAAAAAAATTAGTAACAAGATGACACGAGTACCTTGTTTGCTTTTGTTTCAAGTACAAGGCTAGCACTGTATAGGTGAAAGGGGAACATCAATTCTGTGCAGCTTTCCGTCTGATTTGTTTGCTCTTAACTTCAACTGCATAGAGTGGGAGGGTAAAGAGTGAGGGTGAGGGTAAAAGTGTAAGGAGGTGAAAACCCTTGCTTTTTATAACAAGTCTTTGGGGAACAGATGGGAAAATTGAAGCTGTTACACATAATCTCTTCAACTCTCTGTGTGTTAGGGATAGGGGGTGGGTATAGAATTGGAGAAATATAGCGTTTGAAACTCAAGCTGAGAGAGGAATGTTTCTTGGGTCGAGCAAAGGTGGGGAACAAAAAGATGAATGGTGGGAATCCACCCATGCTAAGACAAGGTAATTTCCACACAGCTAAATTTTTCACTGTTTAAATTAATTTCTTTATCCTATATTAAATGTATGAACAATGTTTAGACTTGAAATTATAGCAGCAAAATCAGATAGTTCAGATTACCATAAAAGCCTTTTTGGTGTGATAGCAAAAGCCATGCTAATATTTTGCCTCTCTCACATAATTATACTGAGAAACTAGGGGGGCAATGATCTCCCACTACTAGTGGCTTGGTGAAACTTAAAAAATAAACATATACACTGGGGGGACAGGGATTTGTGCAGGTGAGAAGGACAATAAAATGACATGCTGAGTGTAAACTTTTGGATATATAATTAATAGTAATTATGCTAGCAACAAGGCTTCGTGTGCCTCAGATTTGAAAGGAACTGTGGTCCTCCTGTAATGTGTCTGATTTTCTGTACTGTAAAGGCCATACAAGGGAAGATGACACTCACTTGCAGATAGTTAGCTAAATACTGCCTTTCCTTAATGTTGTTATAAATGTCATAAAAGACATTTCTGGTTTACGTTCTTGCAAAGAGCTGTAAGATACGTCTGGGGAATCTATTTCTGAATGTATTTAGTGTTGAAATAAAAATATGTATATGTCTTCATCTGAATTCTGTGTTAGAATAAAGAAAATATTTGCCTTTTTTCCTCTTAAAGAGATATTCAGTCAGCTTTGCATAGATTTTATGTACAATAAGTATAAATATTCATCTTCTATTAGATGAAAGGATCCTAAAAATAGAAGTACAATTGTCAGAACTGATTGAATTAGAAACATTAATTTCAAAATTTGAGCCTTGAAACACATTAAAATTTATATGGTTTATGCAGGCTTTAAACTATTTTAGTATATAAAATGCTGAACATTTAAGTGTGATGCTAACATCTGTTTTTTATGTCTTTATCTCAGCATTAAGATTCTATAGTGAAGTTCAATACTGGTCTCGAGCGTTTTTATGCTGTTGCAACTGACACTTTCCTGTAGCTGTCTCTTCCTCTTTCTTTCTTGCCAGCTTTAGCTATATTATGAAAGGACCATGCACTGAACCTTGCTGTAAGTCACTTTATTTGAAAACCAAAGCAAACCTTGCTTGCCTCATCTGAGGGTGCATGTATATCATCAGTGTTTCTAACTTTATCTAAGAGCAATAGAATTGCCATGGGTGTTTATTTTCCTTATGATAAATGGATAAGAGATATTGAAAGAATGTCTCTGTTACGTTCATTCTTTCTTCTAGCATGCTTTTGTTCAGCTAGTCTGAATAAAAGAGTAGTAGCCTAACATTTTGATTTTTGAGGTCCACTGAATGTTGTAGTATATGTCTCTATGGATATGCCTTAGTCAACGTCTAAATTAATTGCTGCTTATGTATCCAGTAAGTGGTGGCAGAGCTTGCCTTATATACTGTATATGGCATGAGCAAATGAAAATGGTTCACATAGTTGTTTTGTATGTCATATTTTTTAGGCTTATCTGTAGTCTTTAGGAGAAAATAAAGTTAAACTTGCCAATAGAGCCTAGGCAGATTCAGCCAAACCTACAATACTGTCTCTCAAGATACTATCCTTCAGCTGCACCATCTATCTTCTGGTCTCACGCTTCTCCTGTTTGTCTGAGCAACCTGATAACTCAATAGAAGTCTTCTAAGGAATTGATGTGCATGTAGCAAATATCAGAATTTACTGGGCTAATTTGAAAAATCATAGCACGTTTGTCTTACCTGAAGAAGTATTTCCAAATGTTTAATATCTAACTGTATTAGTAATTTGAAATTAGAGTTTTTATTCAAGCCTTAAATACGTAAAAATATTTGTTCTATGTTGCATTTCCTGGAGCAAACAAAAAGTAGGGATCCTGCTTTGATAATTCTCCTAAGCAGCATTGCCATTGTGTAGGCCTGTTTGCCTAACAAACACATGAAAGGTCCCCAGTTCAAAACAGGGCAGAAACACGGGCAAAGCTGACTTGTTGGGAGGTGGACTCGATGATTCTTTCTGGGTCCCTTCCAACTCAAGATATTCTATGATTCTATGACACCAGTGAAAACAGTACAGTGTGTGTAGTCTTCTCTTTAGAAATCTGTGGAATTTTGAAATTCTGTTTCTGAAACCCACAGGTGTGCATGCAGCATGCATGCACACTAAAATAGGCAAAAAAGCCTGTGAAGGAAGATCAGGGGAAGCAACTACCTAATTGCCAGAGAAAGAAAAGCAGGTTACTTTCACTGTTTCATTCAGTTCCTGCCATCCAGTAGAAGTGGGCCTCTATTTTCAGCTCTTTGTTCTCCATTTCAGGTGCTGGCCGAGCACTTGTCCAAGTTTTCTTCAGCTGAGATAGGCTGGAGGAGTAGAGTAGTCACAGAGTTGTTAAAGCATCATACTACAGGCAGGCAAAGGTTTTGTGAGATGGATGTTGGCTTTTAACCTTTAAATTAAAGTAAAAACCTTGCATTAACTTGAAATTCAAAATCCACTGCTGTGGAAGGCCTTGTTGTTTTTAGGGATAGAGAAAAGAAACATCTGTATATGGGGTGACAAGCAGATTCTGTTTACATATAAATATGAATAAAAAAAGTAAGAAGAAACTTGCATCACAGTATAACAGAAGGCTTGCTACTAAATGTTGGATTAGAAGTTATTTATCTCACCGTACGGGAAACCTGGCTGCGGTAAATGCATTCCTTACTGTTGCTTTATAAAATTATTTTTGATGCAAGTATGTGTAGTGCCTTTATTTAAATGTGCCTTCCATCTTTTCATGGTAATAGTTCCTCATGTGGCCATTACTGTCAGGAAAATTTGTATCACCTGCAAGAAGTGGCTAATGTATTATGGATTTTTTAAATTGCCATTAACATTAATACAGATGCTGTGGTCATGAAAATCTTTTATTTTAAAAAAGAAAACAGCTAAGAAAACCTCAAACAATGAAAATCCTAACATGCAATATAGTATTCTCTAGACTGTTTTAAAGAGAGGCAGACTGTGATGGTATTAGGCACAACTGTTAATGTGATAAACATATTACCATCTGTGCTGATGCTACCTGGAAAAAACCCTGTTGTTTCCAAATGATCTGATGGTGCCAATACACACTCCTGGGAGCTGTAATAAAGGCTCACATACAAGTTGCGAGAATGTGAGGTGAAGATGACTAATCTCAATTTCCAAAGCTGTTTGTAACAACTCCTGGGGAAAAAAACAACTCCAAAGCCACAGCTTCTATCTTCCTGGGACTTGAGTATCAAAGGCTACAACTAAAATACCTGTGAATGTTCTTCAGATATGATTTCACCCTTCCCGGGCTGCAGTCCTACCGTGATAGCTCTGCTACAAATTCAGGTTAATGCTAATATTTCATAGCTACTGCTACATAATAGCTTCCTCTTCCAGAGGTGAGTTGCCTTGAAAATTGACCTAAATGCTAACAGGCTGGATCCAAACTGTCTTCACAGACTGTTACATACTACCACCGTCTTTGTCGTTATTAGTAGCTTCTTGGCCGCTGCCAGCAGCAGGCAGCACTTAAGCAGCTGCAACGACTCGTGCATATTTGCCCTGTGGATTGTAAGTAATACAAGCAAAAGAGGTGCCAGAGTTGCATGGGAAATAAGTAACTCAAGATGACAGACTGAGCAGAAGAAATTACTGAAAGATGTTTCAGTAGCTTTTATTTGCTAAGATACTGAGACCAGGCTGCTCAGTAGTCCAGTGACTAAGTACACATGCCCTTGTCTAACCCGGAGAAGCAGCCAGTATTCCAAAGTAGATTTGAAACCATTTTGTATAGTTGTGGCTATAGAGTGTGTATTGATGGTCCAAACACTTTTTCAAATCGCTGCTTAGGTCACTTAACTGTAAATCTAAGAAAGGTTCCAGCCTCTGGAGCCTTGCTCACCTTTGGCTTCAAACGGCTGTAAAGCTAATGGCGGAACCATGCTGGAAAATGGTCATGCTGTAAATAAGATTGTTGGGAAAACTGTATTCTGTTATGATTGCATCCTGCCTCTCACTCAAAGTCTTTGAGATTGCTGAGCTAGTAGAAATGGGGTTTTGCCTTCCCCTCCCCACCCTCCTGTGTAATGTGCACACCATTATTCTTGTCAGAAATTCCGGAAGTTGTAGGGGAAGGGGAACACACTTCAACAGAATTTCACTTTCAAAACAATACTAAATCAGAGCAAAAGACTTAAAGTACTAGTAACCGTAATGTCTCTGTTAACTTCTGGTCATTAATATAATTTAAAAACATATTATTTGAGTCAATATAGCAAGCCACTTGAGAATGTTGATGTTTGTTTTTCTTTAAGGTAACAATTTGCAATGGATATTTAGTGTTCAGTAGTGTCATGTGATAGGATATGTAGTTAGCTGTGAACCTCTGTAAAGGGTCCAGCAGATTAGGTTGAATAGTTTGAAGTCACTGAAATGGTTCTGGACCAAGCCCAGAACAGAAATCAGCGTGCTAAGTCTACAGATGTGTTTTGTGAATGTATGTGTTAATAGTTACATGTAGCCTCACTAAAAGTATTGGGTAAAATAACTGTGGTTTGGGCTGGGAATAGTGATTCTAAAACCTTCAATCTTGTCTTTAAAATTTAGCTTACTTCTCATGCCACAGAAGGAAACCATCCTCATCAACTTAGAGAAGATGCAGTGGCCTCCTTTGCAGATGTGGGATGGGTTGCTGAAGAAGAAGGTGAAGTCTCTACAAGGCTCAGGTATGCTCTGCTCCTCAAATCTCTTCTTTGAACTTCTGAAATGAGAGGAAGAAGCGTAGCTTCTCTCCAAAGAGAATCTACTGTGCATTGCAATTAATGGAGAGCACTTGAATGCTGGGAGGAGAGAGAATGAAGAGTGATAGAAAAGGTAGGGTCTGGAAAAAATCGAGTAGAGGTTAGACTAAGAAGATTATGGATGAAAGACTGGTTTGAGAACATATAGGAGATTGGCTTTATACAAGGAAGACTGTGGTTTTTATTTACTTATTTATTGCAAAGAATTACATGGGACAGCTTCAAGCAACCTGGTCCCCAGAAAAATGTCTGCTGTGGTATGACACAATTGCTAACGCTAATTCTCCAGTTCTCCTGCGATTTTCATTAATATGGGGCGGTGTACAGTACAGCTTCCTAATTAGCAACGATGGTCATTCTGACAATCCAATAATTGGCACATTGTTTTTCACCTTTCTGGTTAAGGCTCTGCAGTCTGCTAAAGACAATTTAAAAATTAATGGTTTATATTTAATCTTCAACCTTCATAACAAAAACTGGCAGGGAAGCATGTGAGCACCTGTGTCCAGAATGATGTGATAGGTACTGTTGTGTACCAAGAGTACTCCATAGCACTGTAACTGCATGAAACAGGTTGGCTGAAGTGATGAAGTTCTCTATTCCAGCCTACCCAAATTGCTGCTCTGACTAGCCAGAAACAAAGGTGCAGTTCTGTAGTGCAGAGGAAGTTTTTCTTCTCAACGAACTAACCTTCCAGAGAAAGGCACAGCTTGTTGGCTTCAGAAATTACTAGAGGATACTGCTCTTAATTTGAAAGCATGAAATAGGTTAGTAATGACCTAGACGCCCTCCAACATGACTTGCCACCGTGAAGCTTTGCATACAAACATTCCGGCACTGCCACATTAATTTCACAAACTCAGAGGGGAGTCACAGAAATCAACACTTGTTTGGGAAATGCTATTTGTAAATTCTATTTGATGTGAAGGAAATTAACTGGCCAATACTACTTCTGTTTGCACAGAAGCATTTTGTTTAAGGATTGAACTGTAAAGCTATTATGTTTAATGGAGACAACAGGGAGAATAGCTCTTTGGTGCTTCAAAGAACCTATTATGAAAGATGTAGGACTTGCATATGTGCTGAGACGTCTGCATGTGAAGGGGGGGAAGGGGGACAGATGGATGTGGGATGGGACTAAAATAATCCTGCAGATATATAGTGACCTTAAGGCAAACAGCTTATAATGGAGGCATGGTAAGTGAATTACTTAGCAAATATGAGTATTTCAGTGTGCACTGCTTATTACGTCTTTTGCACAGTATCATGTAGTGGAGCTAGTGTGCATTAGGTGTTTCCCAGGCATTTGAAATTCTCTGTTTTGACAAGATCACATAGGTGTTACTGTTAAATATGTATTCACTGTATACTTCAATAAACAGCCTTGCAGACGTAGGTTTTTTTCTGCAAATGCAGTTTTATAGAGGAAGCAAATGAATGACAAATCATTTCTCTCTTGTCCCTAGTCAGAGCAGTAGTGACAATTCAGTCAATAATATTTTTCCACAGTGTTAGATTCCAGTCAAGACATTTCCTTGAGACACGATTACTGCTCTGAGTGGAAAATACTCTTTGTTATTTAGCTATTTTGCTCCTTCAAAGAGTTTCTAGAAGGCAGGTTTTCGAGTGAAATGACCATGGTCTCCTTCTACCTTAATTTAGGGAGAGCAGGGAGATGGCTGCCACAGGAAGCATCCTGTTCTCTTCTCAGTTTTAGTTGTCCTCTATTCCTATCTGGATAGCAACACCTAAATTTTCACGTCCTTGATAATAGTCAATTCGGCTTGATCAAATTTTGGCAAGTTACGCTGATGTTTTCTGTCAGTGGCGTGAAGACTCAAATGTCTATCTAATCCTGGATTGTGGTGGTCAGAGCACAAGGCTTTTTCTAGACTTCAGTCTTGGCTCTTGCTTTAAGTCTAGCACAACTGCAGATCTAAAGTGATGTGCATCCAGAGCGATGGGGCTGTTAAGCTGTATTAGTCTGGAGCGATTCTACACACATTGAAAAGTTGTATCACTAGCCACTGTTCTTATTCTCATGTTTGAATAAATAATGGAAACCTGACCTGCCTGAGAAGTTTTGGGGTTGAAGTTATGGAGGACTAAGGAGTTAACTACATGGTCATATTTTGCAGTTATAATGGTTACGATAATCCTTATCGATTCTACTTACAGAACCATAGAACAGTTTAGGTTGGAAGGGACCTTTATAGGTGATCTAGTCCAATCCCCCTGGAATAAGCAGGGACATCTTCAATTAGATCGGGTTGCTCAGATACTTGAGAGAAACTGTTTAAAAATGTTGCTGTCTTGAGTGAATATAACTTTTTGTGCTTATTTGACTGCAGGTGCCTAGTAATGCTTCAGGGTTTAACATAGCTTAAGCTTTGGTGGGTAATAAAAGAAGGCAACAGTTGCACTTTCTTTCTCCTGTGAGAAAGACGAGGGAAGCTTATGGAGTCTTTAAAACTGTGTGAGGTTTTCTTCTCTATAGTTTTATTTGTGTTGGAAAACTAAATAGAAGACCCTTTCTCATTTACTGATAAGCAACCTCTGTGTCACAAAGCTGTTTCATGTACTCCATGCTCCCACCACTGCTAAAATGGAGGACTGTCCCTTCAGAAGTCCAAGAAGTACAAAAATATGCTGTGGAACTAAGAAACTCTTCCTTCTTCTTCAAAGGATTCAACTACAAGTGACTATTTGCAGCCCATGGGGGGAAAATGGTAGCACTTGGGAGAAGAAAAAATTAAATCTTAATTCCAACAAAAAATAAGTATGAGGCAGAGAAATAGATTGGGGGTGAGGGGGAATGTATTTCTTTTTTCTCCTGAAAACAAGGAATCCACAAAAAGCTGGCCAGGGGAAGAGAAGAAATACATCTAGTGATACAAACAGAAAGGCCGTGATGCTCTTATTTACTTAAAGCTATATAATGTTTTGGTGGAAGTGATTTTTGTGTAAAGACAAGTTTGAAGTCAGGCCTTCAACTTGTATTCCTGGTTTGTATGTAACGTTGTGTTAGTTTTATCTATTACAAAGCCTTTAAAAAAAGAATCTTGTGGTATTTTTGTTACAGGGCAGAAGTTTGGTCGAAAACAGCCCAGCCTCTTTCAGGTGAACTACAACATTCTGGAAGGTCCCCATGCAGACAGATGTCCTTACAAAACCCGTTGGAAGAAGAACAAGTGTCCAGGAGCACAGTGATCGCAAATGAAGAAGCTCTGCAGAAGATCAGTGCTCTAGAAAATGAACTAGCCGCTTTAAGAGCACAAATAGCCAAAATTGTAATCTTGCAAGAACAACAGAACCTGACAGCAGGTATTGAATTTGCTGTACTCTTAGCAAAAATTAGTTAATGGATTTGTTCCTTTTGTAATTAATAATGTGCTAATTTGTTGCTGTGAGAAACGTCAACACTGAACACTTCTCCATATTGTTTTGGTTAGTTTGGTAGACAGGCTAACCAAGGGACACAGAATAGGTCTGGAAGACAGGAGACCTGCCAGACTTTCTGTATATCCTAGTATTCCAAAAGTCTTCGTGTTTCTGTGAAAGTCTGCCAGAATTCTGAATCTGTGGATGATTAAAGAAGTATTAAACAGCTTTCAGAGCAAAGCTCACGATAAACATGAAGGCTTAAACCAAACTAAAAGAATGTAACTTAAGTGTTAGTAATTAAATCTTCCCATCCAGTAATGAAATAGGCTCTCTGATATTGTAAAGTAATTATACAAGATGCTAATTACGCTTTTGGAATATGTAATATACATCAAGTTAATGAAATAAATAACAGTAAAGGAGATTAATTGTTTACTGGGATCAGAGACATTGTCCAGATGGAACCAAAGGTGGTGCACTGTTCCTAGTAATGAACAGTATAATCCTTTTCCTGAGTTTCTTTCTCCTCTTCTCCTCACCTCTGACTGCATTCTAGTTCTCAGTCTGCTGTCTCCAAAGATTAGTGGGAGATGGCCCTTGTCAACTGCAGATGACAGCCCCTCGGTTTTCACTCCTGAGGTCACTTAACAAGTACAGTTTTGCCCCTGTTTATGTATAACATCACATTCTGACTCCTCAGGTGCTCTTTAGTCTGTGAACTAATAGCAGTTACGTTATTTTTCCTTAGCTGTTCATATTCAAAACTATGGAATAGTTTTAAGGATCACATGGCTTACCTCCTGTAATTATTGGAGGGGTGTGTGTGAAATAATTAATAACTTATTTTTCATTATTTTCCCTCTACCTCCATTTATTAATTACATTTGGATTTGATTTTATCATCTTTACCTCCCTCTTCTGGTAGAATATAGTAATGACACTGTGTGTGTGCCAGCATCTACACAGAGCAGGCTCTGTATTATCTATATACGTATCTTCACACACTTTATACTCCAAGCTTCAAAACTCTGTTTGATTTGGTTTTGCTGATTTCTTTAAAGGTGCATTTCAGCAGAGGTTTCTTCATTTATTTGTCAAGTGATTGCTGCTATTACATTTATAACATAATTTTTACCTAAAGAGTACAGGGAACTTGAAATCAAGATTATAATGGAATCTCTATCTTCAGACAGATGACTAGCTGGCTTATAAATTCTTAGCCTCAGAGAACTGGAATAAGCTTCAATTTAAGCACTACTTGAGCTCTGAAATTTATATTTCAAAAGTCTTGTACGGTAATTTCTTATTTGTGATAAGCAGGAAGAAACACTGCTTACACGGCAGATTGTACGTCATTCTGGCTCAGTACTTGCCTTGCAGAAGAAAGTGAAATGCTGGTAATAGTAGGAGCAGAATATAACTAAAAGACGTCGTGACACCCATCCCATTCCAGTAGAGACAGCAACGCACCTAGAATTTGAACTGGAGACTCAAAGAATGCTCCTCACTCTCCAAGAAGGATTTCTATGTGGCTTTTCAGTCGAGTCTGCCTAGGTGGTTTAGGAATGGAAAAGTTACGCGATAATCTAAAGAAAGCAGAGGGGAGCCAAATGAAGCTATTATAGACATATTCTTACCTGAGCATTTGTGAGATATACAAGGGATTTACAAGTAAGCTAATATATAATGCATGTTTTATTTGTAGTTGGGTCAAGTCTGGTTGCTTCAGCTGCTGTCCCTGGTGCACCTCCACCACCACCGCCACCTCCTCCTCCTCCACCGCCACCGCTCCCTCCCCCAGGTCTACAACAGAGTACGTCTGCAATTGAGCTCATTAAAGAAAGGAAAAACAAAAAAACAAACTCTGGACAGAACTTGACAGAAAATGGGCCAAAGAAGTCTGAAATACCAAACATGCTAGAAATCCTCAAAGACATGAACAGTGTGAAACTACGCTCAGTGAAAAGGTAATAAATATAAATAAATATCAGTGTACTAACATTTGCATTAATGATTACGACTCGGAACTATTTCAAGGCGAGACAGATGCTGATGTAACATCTGACAAGCAGAATGCAAAAGCATTCACAACTTCTGAAGCTTTGTTTTGGACTATATTAATGCTTCTCATTTTTATTTCTAGACCATCAGAAGGCACAAAATCTAAAGTGGCTGACCCTACAGATCCTGCAGCATTAATAGCGGAAGCGCTCAAAAAGAAATTTGCTTATCGATACCGAAGTGACAGCCAAAGTGAAACAGAAAAAGTGATTCCAAAGACTGAAACAAAGACAAAGACTGAGGTAGTGCTGGTGAGTATTGTGATTCTGAACACGTGCTTGCATGAAATTACAGTTGTTGTGAAAGCCAACGTACGTCTTTCTGCCAACACAGGCAAATACCTATGAGTTAGCACCCCTGTCCACAAAGCCCTGTGAAGAACCTGCTGGTAGGCCAGGATTTTAGCATCAAGTCATAAGATTATGGATTGATATTAGGAAAAATTTCTTCACCAAAAGGGTTATCAAACATTGGAGCAGGCTGCTCGGGGAAGTGGTTGAGTCACCATCGCTGGAGGTATTTAGAAGACGGGTAGACATGGTGCTGAGGGACATGGTTCAGTGGTGGTTGATGGTTGGACTCAATGATCTTAAAGGTCCCTTCCAACCTTCTGTGATTCTATGATTATGTACTCTTTTGGCCCAAGTTTTAAAAGCCCTGTTGCAGTTTTCTTATATTTTTTTTAAAACAAAAATCTTTTCTGTTGCTACGAGTGTGCAATATTCTAAAAACTCGATTCCTAAGGGCTCATAGCAGAATCAAATCCGAACTGAGTCTGCCTGTTGTTACCAACCTTAGCCATTCGGGTAGTGCATGTGAGATTTTGACGCAAGCTCCTGAAACGTGTCAGCCATTCCTAGGAACACAGAAAGCAAATTGTTCAGATCTGGATCTTGGTATGGGGTGTTTCTTCTAATACTTGGAAATGCCGACTAAATAAAACCAGTTTCTTTATAGTGTGAGAATGTTAAAATGAAATTATATTTGAAATCCACATTGTGATACAAGTTTAGTGGCTTCTGTTTTTTTCAGATTGATTTGAATTGGAAGTAAGGGGGTTTTAAGCGGTGAATGTTCAAGATACAAGTTTCTAGCACTATGCGCTTACTTAAAAAACAGGGTAGTATAGATCAGTTCTGTCAGTAAGCAATCCTTGAGGCCTGCGCTATAGCACCGCAGAGGAAAAGTAGAGTTATTTTTCCCTTGGTGCGTTTGGAAAAATGCACAAAAACACCTCCAAAAGCTGGCCGCCCTCTGAATTAAGTTTCGAGGAAAATAAGATTCCCAAGCCACAAATCTCAGGATTTCTGAGTATTTCAGCTTATTAGCGTTGACTGACTTGCCTTTAAGGTATATTCCTGTAATGTTTAGGCCGTTCTTCATAACTGAATGGCTAGGCGTTCCCCAAGAATCACTCACTTTTTTCCTGAGCATTTCTGGGGGTTTATGGAAAAGAACGTGAATTGGAATGTTTTATTTCTATAGGGGTTTTTCATGACTTTCCAGTTTTGAAATTTACAGTCCATCTTTTGAGATTTAGGATCATCAACTTCTCAAAAGCTAAGAAAAGGGAAGGTTTTGTTAAATCATAGAACGCTGATCCATAATGAGCTAATAAACATGTCATCAATTACTTATCAATATGTAACTTCTTTGCTAGATCAGTCCTCAGATGGTATCCTTGTATGATAGTTTTTAAAAGAATTTGCACAAAAATGCAGGATAGAATAAGAACAAGAACAGAAATACTGTTAAACTGCTGCTAGAGCAATTGGTTGTCAGCTTCTAAAGGTGACTGCATCTGTCATCTTATTCTGCTGTGGTAGAGCTGAACTCTCTCTAGTCAGAGCTGCTCCAGCAGATGGTTACCTGCCTTATCTGAGCCATTTCAGGTGAGTCCTGACACAAGTTTCCCTTTAACGTGTGGCTATGGAGCAAGTGAAATCCACATGCAAAGCAGCAGGTTGAGAAAGGAAGTTATCTCTGCCCAAGTTCTAGTCTTACTTACAACTGGGACGGGTAATAGTTCAGCTAGCGGTGTCTGTTGAAAGCGACCTGAACATGTTTCTGGTTTCCTCCTCAGTTTGGACCGCACATGCTGAAGTCTACAGGAAAAATGAAGACTTTAATTGAAAAATCTTAATGTATTAAGATCACTACGGGAAAGACTGTTAAACTGTTTTGTCTGACATCGATGTTGCAAATAGCACTAGTCCTGAGTGGTCTCTTACAACACAGGAAAAAACCTAATGTGAAATGTAGAGTTGAGGCACCAAACATGGCTGTATGTGATTTATCAAGGGGAATAAATTTTACCATTATACTCAGGTCTTAATTTTGTATTCAAACCTGGCTTTCTACTCAGACTTACATGGTGGTTTTAGTTTACTAACACTAAGTTATACACACAACATTCTTTGTGCATAACTGACCACCTTAAAAATGTGTGTACATGTCAATAACGATAGTGATACACCCTTAAGTTAATATCAGTTATTTGAGCTCTAACTGTAACTTGCACTACATCGCTGAGTTTCACACTGAACTTTTCATGTCAAAGTCTTTCTTTTAAACTTAATTTTAGCAAATTTTTAGCCCAAAGAAAACCTGAATGCATTCCGCTTCCTGCTGAAAGAAAGTGAAAACTTAAATCTCCTGCAGAGGCCACCCGCTATGGGACATTTTAAGTCGTAGCACATTTTTGTGCAGGGATTTTTGTTTGTTTCAAATGAGCGTGCAAGGGTAAGAGAGAACCTACTTGTATCATCCTGTGGCCAAGGGTGGGTGCGTGACAAGTGAGCAAATCATGCTGTGGGAGCCGCTGTGAACAGGCAGTCCAATGAATTTGAAATAACCAGTAGACAGCAGCAGAGTAAAATAATTAATGTCAGAGCATGTGTTAACTAGCGTAGAAGTGGTGTAGACAAGGAAAAAAAAAAGAAAGGCTACACAATACCTTGGGGTGCAAGTTGCCAAAAATATATTGCTCATCTCAGCTGTGCTAAGAGATGCTCACGGGCACCTTTTTTATCCCCAGCTGTCGCTGGTCCCTGGGTGGGTGTCCAGCAGCTGGGGAGTGCACAAGCCCCTGCTGGTCCCCGTGGAGGGCAGGAGGGCATAAGCTGTTGCACAGAACCTGTTGTCCAGGGGGACCCCTTTCGGGGACTTGCCCTAGCAGCTTTTTGCTGTCAGGCCCATCCAGAGCTAGTTCATTAAGCGACCACCTGAGCTCACATCCCCAGCCACGGATACAGAAAAGGGCTCAAGCTAAAAATAAAATTCAGGTTGAAAAAAAGCTGTTTAGGAACCAGAGAGCTAGAACTTGGCTGCACGCTTCAGCGAAGCCAAGCTTTGCTCCGGCCGTAGATGGGCAGAGAAAAAGCTGAGTCTGGGTTCAAAGTGTTCAAACCCGGTGTTCAAAGTTGATCTGGCTGCTGGAGCAAGTAGAAGTGCCTCTTGGAGCTTCTGTTTTCTAGGAAAAGAAAACAGCAGCACTTCTTAAATTCAGACAGACAGCTGAATGGCTCTGACAGGGTTACTGAAGATGACCGAAGCTTTGCTGCTTGTAACTGGAGTGTAGATTTTACAATCGAGGACGATGTTTTCTGGTGTGAAACTTGAAATGCTGTTAATATGTACACAATGTAACCTCCTTCCAGAACGCTCTGCCATCAGTCTTGCTGATAGGCCACTAAATCTTTGTGTTCTTTTAAATGCCTTCAAAACACCTTTCTGAAAGCTAATGTTGGTTTCAGGTTTTGTATTTAATGCTGTATTGGCACTATATAAAATTAAAAGCAGTTAAAATAACCATTGCGTATGTGGTGTGTGGTACTCTACAAATGATAGCAGACACAATAAAGTACAGTTTACGTTCCATTATAGTGACTATAAATCAATGTAGTAACAACTTACTTGCATCTCCTTCAGGACTATCAGGGCAGGACTACTTGCCTTGCTGTGCAACAGGAGTAACTAGGAGTAGTCCTAGAAGAGCACAGCCCTGATAATTCAGCTACATTCAGATAAAACCCAAAAGGATCAGGAATCAGGGAGACGTTTAAGCCTCACCACAGACTTATCAGGAAAGTACATGTTCGACAGCCTCCATCCCCGCGTACACTGGGTTCCCCCGACAGTCCCTTGGTGTGGCACAACCACCCCCCGCCCAAAGGGCCACAGCGTCAGAACAGCTGGCCCAGAAAACCTCTGCTGAAGTTTTCTTCTTTCAGAGATGAAAAGCCCGTGTTAAAAGTGTTTTGATTTACATTATTTTAAATGAAGTTACTCAGACCAATTAAATCATTAACAAGTAAAATTTCAGACATCACTTGACCTATTAAACTAGGCTGAAACCTGAGAAACGCCCGCACGGTCAGTCTGCACTGCTGATGTGAGGTACAAGTATCCAGCACCCCACAAACACAAAAACGTGGCAAGCCCCATTAGGGATGTAAAATTACGGTTAAAGAGACATCATCTGCAGGAGAAAATAAAATCACAAAGCTGCCATCAAATAAATTATCTCATACTTTTCTGAACCTTCATTTTTATCTTTCTACTTGAAATCTTTGACGCACCCAATGCCACTGCCCACGGAGAAACATCTCGTGCAGAAGTGCTCAGAGGACGTGGACGCTCACTGGGCAGAGACCTCAGGCATAACCCAAGGCCCGTTTGTATCCGTCTGTGCGTGTCGTTGAATAGCGCAGCCTGTCGGGAGCAGATCCGTAGGTTAAAACAATTTACAGTGGGACCTGCCTCCATCCTGTAACCCGTTGCTGTACTCACAGGGGCTGACTGGCCATTAGTGGCTGTAGCACAATAATTACGCCCCTGGCAGGCGTTCGCTCTCAGCTCTCATGTGAAATATTTAAGCTGTAGAAATGTTCAAGTTCCATATAGAGTTGCAGAAGGCATTTCTAGACAGCATGTCCGAGAAAAGGCATCAATTTTTTTGTTTTTCTTAAATTCAGACACATGTCAGAAGCTTCCCCGTACACCACTAGATGGGATTAGAGCCAGCCTTTCTAAATCCAGTGTGGCAGGAAAAGGCAGAAGCCCCTTCCCGGCAACGGTGGCTTAGAACAAAACTACTCCTGTTTTACTCGAGCACCTCGACAAGCTGTACTGGTTCCTGTCAGAGCAGGTGACAGCAAGATTGCACAATCTTAAAGAAGCACACATCGTTTACAAATATTCTATTGAAATACTGCTATGTACATCTTTGTAGATTCATTTTAATTTTCATTAAAATGACATATTAAAGTACGCTTACAAGGAGCAAAATTTGAATTGCTGTTGAGGCCCCATCTTTAACCAAGTCACCTTTAAAAATAAAAAAAATAAGAAAAAGCAAGTCACAGCAGTCATCGTCATATACCGATTTTAGTGGTTGTTTTGAAAATAGCGGCAGGCTTGGAATATGCTTTACTTCAAAAATATCAAAGAGGAATCAATACTTTTCACCACTTAACGCTGTGAATCTGCACAGGCCGTAGGGGAGCTGAGCTGCAGCCTCTCTGCACTAAGTTACTCACACACAGCCGTCACCTCTGTGTCCTCACAGCTCCAAATGCCACCGGCAACTACCACCCTTTCCAAGGTTATTTTCCTGTTAAAACAAGGCTTTTCCGTTACAACCGAAGCTCATTATCCCCTTTGATCCTTCTCTGATTAAGTCAGACAACGGCAAGAACTTGCACTGACAGCAAAGGAAGTTCACGCAGGTTCAAGAACATGGTTTCATTATAAATTTATTTCTTTAAACATGGCCACTTTGAGATTAATGGGACTACTTCAGGGAACAGGAAAGAATAATGAACAACTTAACTTTAAAAGGGGAAACAATCAGGTTAAGTCGGGATTTGCTTTTCAAACTGTAAAAGGCGAAGCTCCGAGAGGCAATAAATTTTGGCATATGAGGACTAGTATTTTTCCAATCCAAAAGTTGGCTGAATTTTACAGTGGAAGCTGACTGCAACCTTAGCTGTCTTTCCATAACGCTGGACTCGGTCGTAACTTCAACGTACAGGAGCATAACGTGAAAAGATTTTTTTTTTTTTTTTTATTAATTCAAAGTTAACAGCAACAGGCACATATTAAAATGAATATGGCAAAGCCTTTACAAATGGCTTTACGCTGAAGCTCTCTCCCAAAAATGGCTGTTGCAACAAACTGTAAACAGAATTAATAAACAGTCTTGTACAATAACAACAGGGAAATACAAATGAACTAAAAGAAAGCACCAGTTTCTCAAACTAGATTACAGTTGTGCTTACTGTACTTAAAACAATGTAAAACAAATTACAAAAATGGAATGTTTTAAGTTTAAAATTAGTCCTTTAATTTTGCCCTAAAAAACATTTTCTCCTTTTCCCATCAAAAACCCATTGGTGGGTAATGTTTCAGTAGAGGGAGGAATACGTAAACAATGCACTTTTTTTTTTATTATTATTTTTCAAATCAAAAACAAATTTGGTCACTTAGCTTTGTGCATAGTTTAAGGCATCTGTAGCAATTTGTTACAGTTTCCTCCCCAGTGTGGCTGTTCATGAAATTGTCACATTCGAAAAGAATAAATAAAATAATAAAANACTGGAGTAAAGCTTGGCTGTGCTCTATGATGAATGCTCAGTTCCCAGTGCACAAACAAAATTATGGCAAATGGGAGGCTTTTCTGGCATCCAAAGAAACAAAGAGCTGCAGTCTCAGATTTGATCTTTTTCTTCTTTTTTTTTAAAAAAAAAAAAAAAAAAGGAAAAAAACCCCAATATAGGGGTTCCTTAACACCA
>VXBH01000309.1:470957-546972 GCA_013400035.1 Rynchops niger
GCCGTTCAAACCCTTCCCAGTACCCTCCCCGCCCTCCCCCGTCCCAAACATACTCACGCACCCACACATACACACACGCTGCAGCGAAAAGGGGCATTTGTACCCTTGTTCTGAAGGACACGCTTCCCATCCCACTTTATTTCAGATTGGCAAATACCCTGAGCTGATTATGGTGTTTTAGACATTCCACCTTTTTTGTTTGTTTTTGTTTTTTGTTTTTTTTTTCTTCTTGCATGTGCAGTTNCTTCACAGCCATGCGCAAAGGTTAAGTCTAGAACCAAGAGTTTCAGAGTACATTTGTAAACATCAAGTCTTGCCAGAGGCAGCAGAGGATGGGCACTTCACATTTCCGTATTAAAACAGGGACTGAGTGGAAGGTATGCTTTGAACACATTTATGCGAGTCTTGCTAAATTCCAAGGAAGTGGAGCAATCCACGTCAAGTCTTAGATTTGAAGACTGTATTCCAAATTTCACCAAAAAAAAAACCCCAAAACACAAACAACCCCAAAGCCGTGTGGCACAACGAAGTTCTCGTGCTGTTCCCCCAAGGCTCAGTCACCGCTGTGCTTTGCATATTCAAGGTTCCGAACGAAAACCAACTGAGGCGTGTGCATATTGCTCTATGTTCAGATCTTGCAGTTTAAAAAAAAAAAAAAATTCTGGTTCAAATGGTCTGTGTCAAAGGAAAACTTGGAAATAAATAATGCTGGCATCGTTTTTACCGTTTTACCAAAAACCTTGGGTCGGCAAGTATCTCCTTTATTCCAACCGTGGGGATACCCAGAGAGAGGCAGTTTTGTCATGAAGATTGAGGTCAGGACAATCGAGGTTCCTGAGGTAATATGTCTGAGTCCATTTCCTCAAAAGCCGGGTCAACATCGTCACCGCTGCTGGACTGTTGCCTCTGCACTGCTTTCCAGCTAGCCTTGTTCAGGCCCAGGTGGCCAAGCATCGTCTGCGACAGCCTGGTGTTGGAAAACCGGGCCCATTCCCCAAACAGTGGTTCCACTAAGTAGGTCATAAAACCTTTGAAAACAAGGAAATAAACATATCCAAGTGAAAAAAAAAAAAAAAACCAACAAAAAAAAACACAAACCAGGAAAAAACCCACTCCAACTTATATTTTAAATAAAATTTAGTGGCAAAAAATAAACCATGTGTCTGACTAGTCTTCTCCAATGTGCATTTAAAAATTCATTTCAATATTTGGGTCATTTTTACAAAATTCTCTCTCAAATCATAAAAGATTTTACTAGTCAGTCAAAAGAACAGCATCATACGGGACTACAAATTAACCTCCTTCCTTTCACAGCAATGACCAAATAAAGGAAAATACCGGAGAACAGGGAGGGAGGGTGGATCTAAACATCAGCAACTAAATCACATAAATTAATTCAGAAAACCTAAATTACTAAAAGAAGGATTTTAATAACAAGTTATCCCAGAGACAGTCTGAACTATATTACACGGGGGTGGCGGTGGGAAGAGGAGAATCTTTTCATAATGTTAAGCTGACTAAAAATACTTAAAAATACAAATTACAGAAATTCTTCCACAAAAAGGCCACAAAACATCAACACACAAACATTTATATACATGTTTGTGCGTAGATGGATGTGTGCTTATTTATAGCGTCTATTTCCATGAACCGAAAATTCAACAGTAAGACAACCAAAACTGAACCCATCATTACAGAAATGTACGATTTTCTAACATTCTAACTTAAGAGTGCAGCTGATTGAACAGCTCAGGTTCTGTCTCTAATTTAAAGCATTATTTCATACTGTGTTTGTGGTTAAATTTATTCTTTTCTTTACTATATTTTTAACTGAGTCCCATTCAATCTACGTAAGCAACTTTATTAAAAATAACAAAAAGAAAGTCAGTTTGCTATTTTAAATCCAACACAAGCTAGCAAAACCAAATATTAATATAACGGCTATTCACTGTTCGCCATCAAATCTCTACCCGGCACCCTTCTTAAGGCTGCATTTAAACGGAACACTAACATTCCAGAAAGCTCGACCCAGAGAGCTGGAACCCTGTTGTGGCAACCTGGCTGCAAAAGGCGTACACACTCATAGACGCTCAATTCAAGGGTCAAATGTTATAACATTTAAATTGAAAAAAAAAAAAAAAAACCCTAACAACGCTCTTTGTAACCCAGCGCCGCCGCACGCAGACACAGAGCAGGGACAAGCTCTAGGAAATGTATCTAAAAGGTACTTTTTTTTTTTTTCCCGAACCACATCCTGATATTAAAATGAATTGAACTGCAGTTACCAATCTGGATGTTGGCAATAGTTTCCGTCTGTCGGTCACAAAGTGGACTCACACCCAAGTGATATTTTTTTTCAATATCTCCTGAAAAAAAAGTATAACATGACTTAAGCCATCACGTCCAGACGCAAATGGAGCCACCAAACACTGACAGCCATGAGCTGTGCCAGCTGGTTAACACGGCTGGTATCTTGCAGCTGGTTGGATGCATTTACTTCCCTCCAACATCCCCCAAATAACCCAAGTAGGTCTGTCAATGAGACTAACAGTACTTTGTATTTTTCACCAAATAATAATTAAAGAAAAAAAAAAACAAACACCAAATCACAGGTTTTCTGAAGGATTAACACATTTCCTTGCAAAGCCTCCCAGACTGCCAGGGAAATGACCAATGAAGATCCCCCTTAGCAATATGGGAGAGAACAGTTTAGCTGTCGGAAATGTCTCACTGAAGGCAATTTGTTGTTGTGCTTCCCCATCCCCTTTACCTAGGAATAAGCTTCACGTGACTAGCACCAAATAAAGCAGTCTGTTCCCTATTTACTGTACCCAGGCACAAATTAGCACGTCTCAAGTCCGCTAAATTAGCCTTAAGGAGAAGCACGCCTTATTTCATTATTAAATAATAATGGAGAAAATTCACTCCATTTGTCAATTAAAACCTTTATTAACTGCTTGCATAAGTAAGTAGCCTTAACTGCATAGTAACTAAAAGTCTTCTCTCTAGCTCTTAGCTGCTTACCAAAGTTTAAATATTGAAGATACATGATGAATGTATTTCATTATTTACTGAAACGAGTAGGTAAATGTAAAGTGAGCATTATCATTAATCTGAAGCACCTTTCAAGGCTGAAGGTCCTATGGAACCAGCCATTCTAGATTCACATTCTAAGCAGATTCATCGTTGGGTTTTAGTAACACCAACCTTTTGGCAAGAAGTGCAACTCCATGCAAGTAACAAAATGCCATGCTGTACTGTCAATCTCTATTATTCCTAAATATATATCCCTTTATTTGCAAGCAGCTATGACTCATGGTTGCTCTCCTCCACAGTGTAAATACATTATGTACCAAGATACTTCTACTCTTACTTGCCTTGATGGAAGAACTCCTCTGTTACTTTTTCACTCCACTGCTTACTCAGCTCCCACGTCCGACATGGATTACAAATATCAGCACACTTCAAAGCCATCTAAGTAAGTTAACATACAGCGTTACATCACCTCTCCCCCCAGCAGAAGCATCTGTAACGATTTATTTCCTGACAGCAGATTAAGTTTCGTGAATAACAAACCTACCTACCATTTGTGCTTCTCTCTAAGCTTATGTTCTATAAACATATTTGAAAAAAACCTCATGGAACTATCTGATCTCATGATCATCTCTGAGTAATATGGAAATTCAGTCGAGTCAAAGTATTTCAGGGGCACTGTATTTTCGCTAGTACAGCGGACAACCATAAATTCAGAAAAAGAAACATCAAAGTAGGCAGACAGTATTTTGCATTTCTGGCTCTGAAGTTAAATTTTCAATAGTGGTTTGCGTAAGACTGAACTTATCCGTATGTCCACTTTTTCTTTCTATGAACCCAATAATAAAAACTCCTATACAACTAACGACTCTCCAGGCTTTTGTTTTTAAAGCTTGCTAAACCTCTCTCCAGCACAGATGCAAATTGATTCGCAACAACAGTGCTTTCCTTTCCTGAAGCAGGTTCTGACAAAGCGTTTCACAGTTCTGAGACTGCACTGGAGTCATCAGAAGAACTAAACCCTGTCTCGGAAACACAACTCTCCTTGCTTTAGCAGCCCTGAGTTATCAGACTTACCAACAACCAGCATCACTTGGGAGAAGTGCTGGGAGGGCGGGGGGGAGACTGAAGTGGAGGGGACGACCTTTTTTGTAATGAAACAAAATGACTAAAAGTGATTTTACTTCATTTTGAAAGTAGGAGATAGCCTGGAAGAAGTCGTATTTAGCATTTTAAGTAAATTATTTTTGACACTAAAATAAAGTTTTCAAAAGTATTACCAAAGAAGATCACCTGTAAAATGAAGTGACGATGGTTCGAATTCTCTAAACATAGGTCTCCTCTATCCAAATGGGATCGAAACATGGACAGATACTCATTTTGCTGACTGATGTCTGTGGCAAGAATGAGGTCACCTATCTGGCTTTCCATCAGCTGCCTGAAATCAGTGATACCAAAAGCATAACAATTGAGAACAACGCGTCGTTTTATCATATTCATTATTATACAAATACAAGTCACAAGCTTTATAATCAGCATTTTCATTGAACTAAATTTTTTTTTGTTTTCCCTCTCTGAAAAAATCCAGCAACATCCACAGAAACATCAGGCAGTTTCACTGGCAGCTTTCTAGGAAGCCTAAACCAGTTTTTAGCTCGCCCCCCCCCCTTTTTTTTTCCTTAAAAATGCACAAATTGTTTAAAGCTTATTTCTCCTTAAAGTAGGTGAAGAGGATCTATTTTAAACTACAGTTGCGGTGGCAGAATGAGAAAAGGCTGCCAATTTTAATCTAAACAGCTACTTGACTATATGAATACACTTCTTCAGTGTGCTCGCAGTAAATGTTATTTTCCGAATATCACATTGCACCATGAACTGCTCTAATCCAACAGCATGGTATCCGGGAATTCTTAAAAGAGATCATAATCTAAGTTTTATATTCAGAATCACAATGCAATAGCTTAGCTTGTTTCGCAATTGTCTTACCTAAGTGACAGCTTGCTTACATCTTAAACTAATCCATACTATTTTGTATAAACATACCTGTTTTCTAATGACATATGTGCAAATAAGCCAGACTCTCTCAGCAACCCCACTGCTGATCTCCAGTGATGGTTCTCTAATACTGAGGTATTCTGCAAATGAAAAGGGGATTATAGGTATCCATCAATGACTTCTTCTTAAACTGAAGAGCTATATACTAAGAGTGGTACCAGACAATTTGTCATGTTTTGGGGATAGTGTTTTTCTTTGCTTTATTTCCTCCAAGGAGGTTAGAACTCACAAATCCTAAATACTTCATTAGCTACCACACTTTTTATGCCAGTGGCATGGAAACAAAGTCTAGATTCAAACCTACCACTAGCTAAACACATCATAATTTATATTCATTCTCTGTACTCCTCAGGCATTGCCCGAACCTGGTTTTAGCAGAACAACCCTTTTTGTCCTTACCTTATATAAAGTTGCTAAGTAATGGTTTGTTTTAATTAGGAAAGGTTGGTTAACGCCTGGGTGATCCAAATCATGTGTGGCAGCTGCTATTAAACTGAGCAGAACATCCCATGGAGTTAAATATTTGGAAAGCTGTAAGATAACAACAACAAATGTAATTCTGTTAGCAATGCAAGTGTGCCCTTAGGAAAAGTGCCTGGGTGTCACATTTTTGTTTTTCTCTTTTAGAAATTAAAAGCCAACAGAAACTCAGAGAAAAATTTTAATAATGTAAAGCTAATATTCCACTGGCTTTTCACAGTATTTCCCTCCTGAAAGCTACAGAATTTCAACAATGGTTTAAGCGTTATTCCCTCTGAATGGGAAGATTCAGTCATAAAAAAATGCTGGCACACAAAATGCTACTTTCTGGCTGGTAATGAAGTACTATTTCTAACTAGACCCTGCAAAAGCAGCAAATTCTTAAAATTAGCTCTCCATCTCATTTACCCAAGTCTGTCTGTATGTGTCGATTCTGCTTTAAATACAGAATATATTTTAAAAAACATAAAAACTTTTCATCTTAAAAGGAAGAAACTAATGCTCTGGAAGACTTCAGAACTGTTCAGAACAGATTTCCACTCTTACGCCGAATTATATTTCAAAATCTACCAGGAAAAGAACCGAAGGAGGAAAATCTGCCAAAAATGAATATTTTCAAGAAGTACGGGCATGTTGATTAACTCAGCATGAAACTGCACAGACTTATTTCCACTGCTTATGGCTGTTACAACTTCTGGTTGTGAGGTTTATGAGTTAAACTCAGTAATAAACTCAAGGTTGCACTAAAAACAGAAGCAGCAAACACCCTGCAAGGACAGAAGTTTCTATTCCCTGTTGCATTTGCCATCTATCATGCCTCACATGTTTATAACGTACTTTGGCATAACAGAACCAGTAGCTGTATATGTTACTAAAAATACAAAGTCTATACTTGTATCCGAAGCATTACAAAACTTCCGTCACGTGTATTAAATAATAAAAAAAAAAAAAATGCTCAGAGCTTCCAAAGTGCACGCCATAAAAAAAAAACAAACCTGCTCATCATCTATCAGCTCTGATTCGGCTCACTGCACCAATAGTTGATCTGAGAAACTGAGTGGGAGGAGTGGGCAAAGAGCCTCTGAAAAACATCCACAGAGCCAGAACTTAACTTGGTTTTAACCTCAGAAGCAGAATAAAGAGCTATGCTATTCAAGAGAATACCACACTGGCGATAATCTGCCTCAAGGCAGACAACTTCCCACCTGGCTAGAGGGTATTACAGTTTTCATTTTAATACAGAGGGCCAGGTTTTAACCCTGAAATTGTCTAAGTCATCACTTACAGCAGGCTGCCAGCAGTCCAAGTAATAAACACTCAACTAAGCTGAGCTCCTTAAGGTCTGTCACATTGCCCTTTTTTTACAAAAAAAGGGCCAAAACCAACTCCTGATGTCTTGCTGTAAGGTGCCTCTAGCAGCATACTATTCATTAACATCAAAGATGAGCAAAACAGGGGTAGCAGTAGTTTCTGGAGAAAAAACAACAACCACCACCAAACAAAATAACCCACCTCAAACCATGAATACACAGGTTTATTATTGCCAGCTCTGACTCAGGCTGTGATTCTATGTAAATGTCCTGGGGCACAGCGCTATGTTAAACAGCTGCAATCTGAATCAATTCCCTACTCCGGTTCAACATGAAGTCACACAAAAGACAGTGCCAGCTGAGAAGAGTGAAAAAAGAAAAGCACAGCGCTAAGCATGAACCCACAGCCTCAGTAACGTGGAGATTCCTCTCTTGCCTCTTTGCGTTCAAAAAGCGGTTTTTGTTGGGTTTTGGGGTTTGCTTGTTTTTAATTAAAAGTGTGTGCATGTACACATTTATGTGCACACAATCCATTTATATGCACACAAACGCATGTATTTTCTATACATACATGGGATGTAAGAGTGAGAACGCTCCCTTACCTTGGGCTCTTTTAAGTAACAGTGCATGGCCTGAGTCACATCAGCAGCATGAACTGCATTATGATAAGGATTTTGACTGTGATAATCTTCTTGGACCATAACTGCAGGAAAATAACAAATATCCAAATTTAAATAAAACAGCAATTTTTTCAAGTACCATTTTACATGTCCTTGTTAGGCACAGAAATATGCAATAGCAAAAGTTACATACACATAGAAGCGTCAAGTCAAAGTCAATAAATCCTCAGTTGAAACGAGACCCAGGTAGAAAAGATTTTTATGTGAAGAAACAGTATTTTCTAAAGAAAATCAACAGCATGCAAAATCATCTCTCAGAGCAAAAATTAAACAACCTGAAATCAATATATAATCTGAGATACTTTGACTTTGAGAACTTCCTAGGAAAGGCTCCCTTGGATAATCTAGCCTGTCTGGATGCTGGGGCAACCTCAAATACAAAACGAAGATGATACTATTCACCAAAGCATCAGGATGACTTCGTATCATGCCTTGAAAACAGAGAGGATCAGAGGAATTAGGCAATGCTTTCCTGTCAAATTAAGTGCTTTTCTTTCCCCTTCAGGAGAGTGGTCCTGGGAAGCCACCTTTACATAGTTCAGGCATCTTCTCATACTTGTAACTCAGGCAAATTTAAGCCTATATGCAATTTAGAGGGGAATCTCATTTAGATGATGGTCTGACTAACCGCTCCTGGATTTAATATTCCCTATTTAACTTCTTCCTTGCTTTCCTCCATCTTCCTGGCTGTCTTTAAACATTAGAGGTAGAATACCTTAAAGGACATCTATATTAGCTCGAGTATGTAGAGTAAAAGAACTATAATGTTAAAAAGCATGGAGAAGGAGAAGATCTGAAGCACAGCAATGGAAGTATATTCTATGGGTTTGCCTGCTATGACACATTAGCTCTTTCACGCAAACCTCAAAAGAACATTTTCCTGGATGACTACAGTCCCATTCAAACAAACATGCCCACAACCTCCTTCCCTACTCAGTTTAGAAGCCCGCACCCTCCATGTAATTGTGACTGTAATGTTACAGCATTACTGCCATGGTATTTGTGAAGAGCTGTGGCTCATAAAAAGTCAAAATACTGTAACCACTGCGTAATCTCAGTAGTACTCAATGCATAGCTGACACCTTATATGGAAAACAATGAAAACAATGAAATAAGCATCTTTGAGCTCTACTAACCTGCAGTAGAACTCTCTTTCACCTATTCCTCACATCGGTGTATGAATGAGGATGCCCTCGGCTTAATCTGCAATTTTTTGTGGCTTTATAGGCTGGGCCATCTACCTGAAGTCTACAATTTTCTTAATTTATTTAATAAAGCAGACCTAGGACAGTGGCTTGATCACGGTTTACCAGAACCAGAATGGCACAACAACGGTATGTTTCCAAGAACATAGTACTTTGGATTTTCTCTCCCCCAGTTTGGGTCTGGAATAAGAACTTGAAAACACACATTAGGTGGAGACAGATCTCCAAGTAACCTTTGGAAGTCACAGAAAGACTGTGTAAGTGTATAAACAAACATATATATACATTCACACACATATATGTGAGATATATATCTATACACACAAAAATAAAATGTTGAGATCCTACTGAGGACTAAAATAATTTCTTTCCTTAAGAGGATTCCAGTAAGTTATCAAATTCTCAAATAAAGTGAATTTTGCGTGGCACTATGGACCACCTAGTCTTCTGGAATTTCATCTTCAGAATACTTTGGACTAGGATATAAGAGGTAGCAAAAGAAAGGAATGAATCGGGTCCTCGCTAAGAAACTGTACTTGGAAGAAAGGTTCCTTGATTAGACCGATGGGCTAGGACAGATCTAAAGTGTTTTTCTTAATGCTATTAAGGAGAAGGCATTAATGAAAAGGGAAAGGCGGTAAATTTCAAAGCTAGAATAAAATTTTGCCTTCTTCCAAGACTAATGTCATTTTAGGGACATCTGGTTTTGAGTAGTCGTATGTAGTTAAGACTACTGTTATCTTTTAATAACCATTTAACTAATATGGTCATTCCTAACCGGTCTTTCATTTCAAGCACTGTCTCTTGCTAAATCTCAACTAACCAGGAAGAAAGATGAGAAAGACAAAACACACTCAGTTACAACCTCGGTAGCCCAAGACCAGAATTCTATAATAATTTTCTTCACATTCCAATGTATCAGTCCTCAAGGTCAGATGATCTACCTTTTTGAAACTGGAAGGAATTGAGTCCACTTTAAAACAACATGAAATCCAAGAAAACTGAAAATTTTTAAATCTGAAAGAGAACTAAATGATGAAAATGAAAACATTCCCTTACTTGAAAGGGCAGAAAAGCCTTTCAAATATGATTCCTCCCCTGTTAAATGACAAGCTTTGTAACCTCAAAATTGTTTTCTCTGAAACTGCGAAAGCCTGCTAAAAGGGACCTGAAACTTGTTTCTCCTGCTCAGAAAAAAAAAAAAAAAAAAAAAGCATCCCACTCCACAAAATTAAATAATCCTGTCACAGAAGAACCGAAGGAAGTCTCACACCAGCGTCTGTGTCTATGGTATAGGGATGCAGAAAGACAGCTCTTTCAGCTGCCAAGTGAAAGCACCACTTGGTTTGAATACTCTACATCATATTTACAATTCTTTCCATTGAAGCATTCCAGTGCCACAGACCCAAACATTCAAGTAAAATTGTCTTGCGCACTATCTATGGAGAAAATATACCCACAGTACAGTGCTTATTTGTAGGAGAGTTTGAGCAAGTAAGAGCATCAAATTGGCACCATTAAATATGGCCAAGGTGGCATATTCAATACAGTTAGGAAACTGTATCATGAACTCCGTAAATTTTTAAACAGAACTGAAAATCAAAACAATGAACGGAGCTGTCTAGCCTTTGCCCATAAAAGCGTCACACAATGTCACATATATTCCTGATTATCTAGATTTATTAAATACAATACAGCATTTGCTATGAAACTACTGAACTTGTTAATACTTGCTTGGACTTTACATGGAGATTTCCATACTCACAGAAACTTTAGAGAGACTGTTTCGATCAATATAATTTAAATTACTGCACAATCTGGATTGTATCAGTACTTTTCAAACCTTATTGCTAAACTACAACCAGCACTTCATTTAAGGTATAAAATGCGGATAACCAGCAATATTCATCATAATAAAAAGCTGTATTTACCCAAAAATCTACGAAGTTTCATCGTATCTAACTGGAAGTGTTCAATTAGTCCATGAAGATTAAACAGATGCAAGGTTAAGCTGACTAGACTGTTTCCTAAAAATAAGATGAAAATACTAATTCATTGGAAGCCATTAAATCAGTGACTCTTTCATAAGAAATGTATTATTTCAGACAAATTGGTCACAAAAATTACACAAGCATATTTCTCTACATCAATTTATGATAAATGTTTAAATCTTACTGCATTCCAACATTCCATTAGCTATCTCCTCTAGTAATGCAAAACCAGTGTTTTTGCATAATTACAATGCATTCACCAATTGTCCACTGCGAACTCATAGGAGGAAAATGTTACCGAACGTTAAAAAAGCAACAGGTTTCTATGCGCAAATCCATTACAATGGTATTCAACATTGTGGTATGTTGCATCATGGTATTTATAAACAGACCAAAGCCAAACAGAAAAATAATCAGGCACAGAAAAAAGCTAACCAACAGCATCAATTACCGTACGTTCTACATGTGCTATCTCTCATTTTCATCATGTATTTTGCTAAACTACTCCTTATGTCACCCAGAACTCAAAGAAAAAGTTTTAAGTTTCTCTAGGAAATGTATACTATTACAAGTTTACAATATACTTCACCTACTCATAACTACAATACCATAATTACTTGCAGTGGTAAAACAAGAGACAGAGATATAGCCTGCACATGTTTACTTAAAATAGCCTGCCCGTTAAGGACGCTGCAAACAATATGTAGTGGCAGATAACTCAGTTTTGGTACACTGACAATCTTCATTTAGCAGGAATTAAAGAACCTATCACAGACAGAAACTGAAGTACAATAGGAAAATAACGTCTACTAAATCTAGCTTATTACTAAGCTTAATGTATTTGCATGTGCACGCCACTTCCTTACAACAATGTACACAATTCTTCAGACAATATTTACTGAGTAGTTTATTTCGTCCAAGCTCGCCCAGGGCAGCTCATCAAGCAGAGTTTTATATGCAGCATTCTCCCCTTACAAACTTTCAAGAACAAGACTGTCTCCTCAAATGACTAAACTAGGATGCAAAAAAGGATGGTATAGGAAGGCTTCCACAACAGAAGCTGTACTGGCAGTATCTAAAATGTATTTGAAAAAAGTATATTTAAAAGGTGGAGAAGGCCACATATAAAAAGCATGATTTCAGATTACTTGCATCTGATAAGCGAATCTGAGATAAGCTATGCTTACAAACAGGTTAACTTGCACACAGGGCTTTTTCTCATTCAGTTATCTAGTCTGAAGTTTATCATTATCCGTATAAATATTCTATTTCTAAAAATCCTTGCTCTTTTCATTTTTTTTTATATCAATTTCCTGTACCAAATCAAACTGTGAGGACGCTGCTTTTATACTAAATAAAGTCAAGCATCTCTTCAACAGAACAGGAGAGAAAATTATCTTTTGGCACCGTATTTTCCTTTCTGAACTTCATTTCTCTTTCCTTCTGCCAACTTAAACACTCTGACTGCATCTCTGCTACCAATTCCATTCGACTGATGAAAAACCTGCAAGAGCTGCCCTCCATTTGCTTCCCGCACTGGCACAAATGTCGCCTTGGTGCTGGACTCGCTCACCTCCTTCTTCCATTCCATTCAAAACTCAGCTTCCATTGAAATACAAAACTTTGCTCTACCCACTGCAGCAGCCCTCCCTCCTCCTTTCCAGCACGTTTACACATCTCTTTTCTAACTCTGCGTCCATAACCTAACCAATGCTTTATTTATTTTTTTAAAAGCAGCTACTTCTTTAGCTCCTACTGCTATTTGTAATGAGTGCACTTAACTAACCATAGTCTTTTCTTGGTTTATTTTGTGCAAGCTACACGTACAGCAGCTTCTGTCTGCTCAACCCCTAATTCTCTAGGTATTCTGCGAGATATAATTATAATGCATTCATACAACCTTCTTACGGTACTGTAAAGTAATGGAACTATTCTACCTAACACTGAATTTATCAGAGAAATACTTGTTCAACGTAACTGACCTTTTGGACACAACCATATAAAATAACAGCATTCCACAATTTTAAAAAAGGACTAAATTAGCAAAATTATTTCTTAATGTATAACAAATTACTACTTAAAATAAAAGAGAGAACAGCAAGCTACAAAGTACAAGAAGGGCCTCTTCTACAAATCAATGACTGTTACCAGTACTGACAGTGATGGCATTTTAACAGATTGGCCAGGCAAACTAGGACTTAGCTTACTAAGACTATTAAATGAAAAAGTACTACTTGATGAAATGTGTGCTTTTTAGCGAGAAAGCAATCACATACCACAACGTAAGAGCAATAGTTATGCTAAGAGATAAAACATAAATGAAACAGCAAAAGTAAACTCACCATTTGTCAGTCTATCAAAAAGAAAAATATCAAAATTCCAATTTCCAACCTTCTCCAGCATACACTGAAAGAAAACACAAAAACTGTCACTTTTTCCTCAGTATATGCTTATCTTGCCATAGCCCAGAGGAATTTTTAAGATTTCAGAGACTGATGCAAGTCTTAGGATTTCTATATACAAAAAATAGTATTAAAATAATGATTAAATTTGTCTGATAGCTGGAAAACTTTAAAATACTTGTTACAAATTGAAAAACTGAAATACAAGAAATGTCTTGACAGTACTGGCTTGAGATTTTCCCTTCATCCTTTAGTCAATTTCTTAAAAGAAATAAAATTTAAAACAATTAGGTTAAAACCAGAAACAGTATGAAAGAATAACTCAGTGTTCAGACTTCTTCCCCTTTTCATTTTTGCAATAAACTAGTAGTTAATCTATGTGTAGTCCATCACCTCAGTTTCTCTTTCCCTTGTTACCTATACAAGAGGAGTAACATCTAGATGCTTTACCAGACACATGAGCCAAGCTTTTAATTTCTTAAGAAACTGGCTTCTGACTTTCCACCTCACTGAACCAGCACGTCCTCACAGCTGCTCCACATGCACTCTTCTTCCAGGAAGAAGACGGATGAACAAGAACAGCGAACAACACTCGAGGCCTCAACAGAGTTGAGCAGTCGCAGTCCTTGCCTCCCCTACCTCTACCAGAAACACCTGCCCAGCACGCTGTACAACAGCTACTTGCCTTCTCCTATTCTCATTAGACTGGTAGAGCTGTTTCGTGACCCAATTACTACGTTCTAGCTTTTCTCCACTAGCCACTAAAACTCAGATACCAGAAAAAACCAAACAGCATTAAGATCTTTTTTGCTGTTTAATTAAATGTAGATTTTTTTTTTTTAATCTGTCTTCCAGGTTATCAGGTTCTTCCCACACTGTAGCCTGATTACGTGCCACAAGGATACATTGCATTATTAGCATACTCCTTTTCTGCGTCAACGTTACGAACAAGAAGCTTTACACACAATCATTAAGACACAGCCTATGAGATCTTCAATAACCTGTGAACTTTGCTGGCTCATTCCCCTCCAGCTCTATCCGTCCACTGTCCCCAGTTCACTAGCCCTTCATCCAGCTAACTGTTCTTTCAGTGCTGCCCATCTCCCCGGTACGCTTTACTGCGGCGTGGGTTTATTAGAGGCCTCACACTTTTCTGGAAGAATTGCCTACCAAAGAAAAAGTCAGTTTGGCATAATAATCTTCTGATAAATGCATTCATGCATTTTATTGAGTTTTCAGTAGTAGTCACTCACTCTTCCAGGTGTTCAGTAATGAGGTTAGACTAAAAAGGAAAGGGGGTTTGGGTGGGTTGTGTGTTTAGCAGTTCTCCAAATTGTTCCATTACATTTCTTAGATACAGTTATATTTTTTTCTTTCCTCACTTTTTCTTCAGTTATTACACTGCATCCTCCATTCACTAGTTATTAAAAAAAACCTGCTAGCCATATAAGCTCTACAAGTCATCTCAGTAAAGTTGCAAGAGGTGAAGGAGTTTGTTAGAAACCAGGTAACTTTGGCTGGGTTTTATTGAAATACAGACATACATATACACAAACACACATGTATATAAAAAAATACATGCTTAAAATTCGTATTTGGATGCACTATTCTCTTAATATAAGATACAGTTATATACTAGCAAACATTTTTAAAAGCATACTTTTAAAAAAATAAAATTCAAGCAACCAACCTTTGCTTGTCCATTATAATCATCATCTAAAATGTTTGACGAATTTGGAACAGTGATACCACGGAAAAAACGGGAAGATCTCAGGTATCGCTGGAAACTAAGCAACCTTCTCACATTTCTTGCAGATACAGACACCTCGATTTCAGAATTTGCTACAAAAAAAACAAGAAAATAAATACTCTCTCTAATAAACCTTTACAAAAAAAAAAAAAAAGAGACCATACAGGGAACTTCGGCACAACAAAGGCGTTTCAATTTTTTTTTTTTTTTTAATCGGTGTATCAAATGTTTCAGACACAGAGATTTTTATTAATAGAAAGTACATAGCCATGGCTTAGAAAAAGTTTTCTATGTAAGCATCCTGTAAAGAAAAACAAATATTTAAAACATTATCTTGTTAAGGAACTCTTTTACTGGAAGGACAGAAATATAATGGAAATTGTGTAAAAACACACACAGTATTCCAGACAAGTTCTTTTTTGAAAACTGCTCTCATGTATACATAGCCGGTCTGTGTGCCTAGCAAATCAGATAAGATACATACACCAGCATGAGAATATCAGTCATTGCGTGTTGATACAGGATTTACAAGTAGGTTTTAACCACACAGACATAAACTTTACAGAGATTTTAAAGCTCAGAAATTCTTTTAACTTTACTGGCGAAGTTTTAAACACACTCAAGTGATTTTGCTGCTTTTGCAGATAATTATGCACAGAACCTCTCCCTTGCCAAAACGAGTACCCCACTTCCTTTCACAGTATGTGTAATTCCCTTTCCCACTACGGTGAAAACACTACAGAAGAGTGTTGTAGCCTGCTTTCAAAGATTAATCCAAATATTTTGCTCTACTCCTATTAGGTTAACTAGTTTAGCTATTCAAATGACTGATGCTAGCTTATGTTCAATTGCATTTGATATGCCTGAAGTGTTTTAGAAACCCGAAGATCAAACTACACGTAGCTACAGTTTCTTTGCAACAGGCCAGGTATTTTCATTCTGAAATATTTAAGGTCAAATGTAGCCTTTACTTTCTTTTCAGCCGTATCCCCAACAGCAGTTTTATATAACCAACAGTCAGTCAATAATTTTGATGTTCCCTCATTCTGCCCGAAATTACTTATTAAAAAAAAAAAAAAGACAAAAGGTATTAAGTCAATGTAAACATGCTCTTTTCCAAAAATGCAGACCCTCAAAACTAACATGAGCCCCATTTCGCAGTATAGACCTCTTGCCCTTCCAAGAACAAGGCATATTAAAAATTGGTGAAGTAAGCGGTTACAATCTTCGTTCTTAAAGTCAGTCTAAAATATTGTACAGGGGAAGGTGTGGCCTTATTAACAACCTCAATTAAAAGACTCAATGATTTCTAGTGAAAGCAGTTTAATTCTACACAAGATAAATCTTTATCTGTATAAATTATTCTCCCTGCAGAAGTTCCAACGTGCTTTCTGTTCTACGTTAGCTCATTAATATATTAATTTCCAACCAACACTAACAAAACACCTCTGAAGAGAATTGACAATTGCAGCAACATACAATACCTAATCAAGTCCAGCAGCATTTTACATCAACAGCCTGTGCTAACAGAGATTACACTGACAAAACTGGCATAAAATCTCTCTCTCTATATCCCAGTTAGGTAAGGAGGTGTACTACATATGATAAAGGTTGCTTATAATGCAACATTCACATGTACAGCAGGCAAATAAATAGGTTCTGTCATGCTGCATTACTCTATCAATACTTCTACCAACATTTGTTAACGTGAGGTTACAGCCTGAGCACTGCCAGCCTACAGAAGAACGACGCAAGCAGCAATACAGCTGCTCCTGTTAATGGAGCGTAGGTTTCGGATAAGAAGTTTTTCCCCCTCAATCTTGATCTAGGCCCTTAAAATCCAAATTTCAGAACAGCAGTCATTAGGTTTGAAATAAAATAAGATAAAATGGGTATGTTTAGGTCATTAAATGATCTAAAATGTCCACAAAGGCACATACAAAATCGAAGAACTTCACTAAATCTCAGTAAAACAAAATGTTTAAGTAGGAGAAATCAGCACTCTTCTGGAAGTACAGATAGTTTTCTTGACCATAAGTACTCTTTTACAGATCTATAGTTAACAAAAACCTAATTTTGTTGTCACGCTACAAATAGGTCTCACTGCCACAGATGCCATCTGCTCATCTCTAACAGAACAGTATGATGTAGGTAATACAAGTAAAACAGCAGCTTTTGCCAGCAAAGCGCACAACAGAACACAGAAATGTGGTAATTTGACAGTATAGGCTGTGTTCAACCAGTATTTGTGGTCATAAGACACTGGGAGGGGGCTGCACATGTTTTCGCCTCAGTATTTTTTTCTGATGATGGCGTGTGCACAGAGGCAAATCAATTACTCAGTCTTCCGTGAAGCTGAACAGTCGTTACTCTCTGCAATGTGCTACTGAGACATTCATCCTAAAAAAAATTAACTCTCTAAATTATCATCAGTTTGTATAGTTTGTAAACCACTACTCTTACACATCCATTCTGGTTTTTCTCCCCCTTATTAAAAAAAAAAGAAAGAAAAAAAAAAAAAGAAAAAGAGCACTGCTCCAGCTGATGCAACTGAAACTAACAACAAAGCCTACTTCATTCCAGCTTTCCTGGCAACAATCCTGCTATTACAGAATCACAGAACAGCTGAGGTGGGAAAGGACCTCTAGAGGGCATGTGGTCCAACCGCTCTGCTCAAGCCGAGCCATCTAGACCACACTTGTCCAGGACCATGTCCAGACAGCTTTAGAGTATCTCCAAGGCTGGAGGACTCCACAACCTTCCTGTACCAGTGCTTGGTCACCCTCACAGTAGAAAAGTGTTTCCCAATGTTCAGCGGGAACCTCCCATGTTTCAGTGTGCGCCCATTGCCTCTGGTCCTGTCACTGGGCAACACAGAAAAAAGCCTGGCTCCATCCTCTTTGCACCCTCCCTTCAGGTATTTATATACACTGATGAGATCCCCCTGAGCCTTCTCCATGCTGGACAGTCCCAGCTCTCTCAGCCTTTCCTCATCACCACCTTAATCATCTTCCTGACCTTCTGTTACACTCTTCAGCATGTACATCTCTCTTGTGTACTGGGGAGCCCAGACCTGGACACAGCACTCCATGTGTGACCTCACCAGCACAGAATAAAGGGAGGGAGGGATCACCTCCCTCCACCTGCTGGCAGCACTCCTAGAATGCAGCCTAAGATACCAGTTGTCCAGAATACTGTTAGCCTTCTTTGCCACAAGGGCACATGGCTCGGTTCATGGTCAACCTGGTGTCCACCAGGACCTGCAGATCCTTCTCAGCCAAGCCAGCCTGTGCTGGTGCCTGGGGTTGTTCCTCCCCAGGGACAGGGCTTTGCCCTTGCCTTTAAACTACTATTTATTCCACATACATAGCCCAAGTTAGGTAGTAACAGCTTGACCACACGTCCTATCATTTAGATCTGCAATGATTAGAATTAACTTCCAAACCAGAAAAGAGACTTTGGGCCCTCCCAGCCCTCTGCAGTTCCAGAACACCTAATTCAGGGAGACTACACCAACCCGAAGTACTGTCTCTTCAACAGCTAAACATTTGCTATGGGACAATTCAGAATAGGTGAGTCAGATGTGGAGGTTTGACAGTTAATTAGTTTAAAGGGGAGGCTGAAAAAGAAAATAGCTAGCTTTCAGGGGTGGGGAAGAACAGCTAGGTTCTTAAACTGCAGGAATACTGATAGCATCCATGCTCGCAGTTTCCTTTTCCTCACTGATAAATTATTATGAAGGATGCAAAAATCAACCACCTTGTGTTCTGGCGGACCACCAAAGACAAGTTAATGGGAAGGACTGGTAAACTGAACAATACTGTTGTGCAATGGCAACTTGGTATTTCCCTCCTGGCACAAGCAGAAAACTCATTCCTTTTATATGCATGATTAATAGGAGAATGCCAGCCTACTCTCTTCTATCGTGAGTCACGAAACAAGATGCTAATTTCAGAGACCCTACCAAAGCAAGGTTCAATAATGTATCTGTGATGGAAAGAAGAAGGTGAAGAGTGCATTACATTTGCTCAAGAAAAAGCATGCTGCACAAACGTCCCTCCTTCAAGCCAAAACGTCCTTCATTTCATTTCAAAACGCGTGCTAAATGCCTTTCTAATCCAACAGTGACCATTTGCTCTTAAAGACGTAAGGACAGCTTAAGGACAAATTAGAGTGAGAAAATAAGTAAATGTATATGACATTTACAGTCTTGAGAACCGAAATGGAACGAAAGCAAAGTCAGGCTGTTGGGCATGTTAGGAAGCAAACTGCAGCATTCATTCAGAAGTGTCTTCAATGCAAGGAACCAGAAGACTAAAACTGTAGGTCTTAGACAGCAGCAGCTCAGCTATGACATTGCTCTTCCCTTCTCAACTCTTCATGCCCTACTTGAAGTTAGAACATCAAAGTACTTTTTACTTCTTTTTTTTTGTTAAATTAGCATGATTATATTATTGTTTCTAAGCAACTTAAGTGAGATGCTGGTATAATAAAAAATGCCTTTCTGTAAAATAAAGGAAAAAAAGGAGGAATTCTATTTACTAACACCAGTTCTTTTGCTAATGACAAGCACACACAGCAAGAAAATGAAATAACGTAAGTTGTCTTCATGCAACAGATTTCATCTAAATTCCAAGACATTTATTTTAATCTCTTCCCACTCCCAATCTTGTGTTGTACTTCTTGAAAATCTAAAAAAATAATTTTACTACATTTGACAGAGATATTAAATATTTTTCTCTTGATGAAATAAAAATACAAAATAAGTAGGGAAATGACAAGTGACAACCACAAAATCATAATATACCGATATATTTAGTATCAGAATTTTCGAATCTTTCATGTAGTAAGGACAGACAACAAAAGGAGGAATGAAAACTTACTTATGGTTTGGCTTAAGTTTTTATTAATAGAAACCTTAAATCCTAGCAAAATGCTTCAACTTTCTTTTAATGCAAAGATAAAGACCCACAGCTTCTGATGGGGTCCTGGACGAAGCAGGGCTTTATCCAGCGTAAGAACTGTATCTCCATTTCTTCCCCCTGCTACAGTCCAACAGGTAAATAGGAAATTATCCATGATAAAAATAATTTAATTTTGCTATAAACCAATAGAAAGAGCTTAACTGAGGATCTCAGGTATCCCTGCCACTAACAGAAAAAGGAATTTAAATTTATTTTTTTTTTTAAAAATATATGTATGTATTCGAGAGGATGGATCTTTCTTACATTTGAGCATGAAACCAGAAGTTTGAGGTGCGTAGGTCCACCAGAGGAGGTTTTTTCCTAAAACATTCAAGGATATCTCTTCTTTTCATGAAATTAATCTCTCGCAATTTTTTCATATTAAACCAAACTACACGTTTGTCCCTTTTTACATAGCAGATGCTATCACCAAACCTGACATAATTATCTGGAAGTGTCCACTACCTGTAAATATATACATTTGAAAGAAATATTCAATTTCATATGCCAACTATAACCATCTTTCTAAGGCCTTCTAGGATACAAATAATTTTCTACTTATGAATAATTTGAAAGTATTATCTAGCATTTCACACCACTAGAGGGACCCAAAAGCATTCATATTTCACATCTATTCCCATCGAACCATTAAGAAATGCATTATATTAGATTCATGCCCATTTAAAAAAAAAAAGTAATTCCTGTTATAGCTCTTCATAAAGTTTTCCGCTCATGATTTGCATTTATTTTAAAGTACTTTTAAGACATTCAGTACTTAAGCCTTATATAAAACTATGATTTTGTTTGGAAAATATAATTTCAGCAAGGATTTTGAAGTTACATATAAAAACTACAGGCGTCTAAATTACCTTATTATACCTCCTGTCTTCCTTGGAACCTCTCTGAAGCCCTGCTTAGTACCATTGTAAGGCACTATACTCCCTCTTCTGCTTAAAAGAAAAAAAATCAAGCCAGACTGTTTTGTTTTTAATGTATCATATATGTATATATTTATATACACATTCATACTTTTTTTTCACAAATAATAGTGATTACTGGAAAATATGCTGTGAGTTAAGGATTAGTTAAATAAACTTTGCAAATGTCTTCTGACTGACTGGAGTCAGAAAAATTTGTTAGATTTCAAGAAACTCTATCTAGTAGTACCACAACTCTAGTAAAAACTCTAGCCATTTCAAACAGATCCTCATGGAGGACAACTGCTAGGCATCATCACCACCAAAGATAACTCCTTTCCTGAAGGATCTTACAGAATGAAATACTGCCTTAGCAAACAATAGTGGCACAGAATAGTGGAATAATTTAGGTTGGAAGAGATAGAAAACACTTCTAATCCGAGCAGAGCTAATTTGAGAGAAATCACTCTAAGTACAGGGATTAAAACTACTTCAGTATGAGTTAAATGGTAATTCTCTAATGGCACTGTAAGCCTTTAAATAATACAGCAACAAAAAAGTGTAAAGCAAACACTGCGAAAATGTATCTAAAGGATTCTACCCATATAATCCTTTTGAATTTTCGCTCCCCTTAATATCTTTGTAAACACCCCAAGAAGGAAGCAAAATTAAGTAAATTGAACAATGCCATTCCTGTGCTGGACTGCACAACATTGTGCAATTATTTTAGGATTAAGAAACAGTATATACAAGGCATATTCTTTCTCTGCCCATTCACTGAACTCCAGCAATCCTGCAGTTCTGTACTTTTTTTTTGACCTGAATCCACCCACTGGTCAAGGCAAATCTGTAGCTCACAACAGTATAGTGTGAACTAACAAACCTCACTGAAGCAAAACATTTAGAGTAATATCATCATAATACACATATAACGCTTACAAAAATGGCTTATGCTGTGTTAATCCAGATACTGATGCTCTTGAAGAGCAAACAAGTACATGACGCATAATGGTTCAACTCTTTTCCCAAAAGAAAAATAATATATTCCAGACCACCACCAGATCTTTTTCTTGATGTCTTTCAAGAAAGCACCATTCTTTGGTGTTCCAGAATTCTCCAGTTCTACAGAAATGGAATGACTGAACCATTGAGTAATCTTTTTGGCTATTTTTTACCCCCAGAAATGAAAGAATTCAGAAGTAACACATTGTGGTTGACAGAAAAAGAATATCCTTTAAGAGTTTGTATGACTGTCAATAGAAAAGTCAAACTGGGAACAGACATGAAAGCATAAGAATTCTCACATATTTTATGCCAAATTGACCAGTATTTAAAAAAAAAAAAAAAGAAACCATCGAACTACAGACAAAACCCATCCTTTCAAAATAAACTGCTTGGAAGAAACACATTGGAGAGGTTCTAAAGAAAAAAAACAATAAAACCGAAGCAAACAAAACCCAACCTAGAATGTGGATGTGTCTTCTTCTAAGGCCAAACTTACCTCAACAATAAAACACTGAGCTGTACCAGTGCAAGATACCAGAGCACTCATGCTGTTTTACAGAAACTTGAAAACAAGAAATTGTAGGTAAATAACCATCTAGGATAGCAAAAAAAAAAAAAAAATCTCTCCTGTATTCTCAAATTGGAAGCTTTTAGCCTGAAATCTCCCTTAACCAACCTCTAGACAGTACTGTCAAAAGCATGATCAGGTGCTGTTACACAAAGATTTCACAAATTGTTTAAGACAATCAGTTTGAACTCTTCTTACTTCGATAGGCCTCTCTCCCAAGGAAAGTCTAAATTCACTGTCCAAAGTAAACCTTTTCCAATGACTTGTGAGCAAAAAGCCAGAAAGTCCAAACCAACATTGCAATCAGTAGATGCTGACATCTTTACCAGATCTCAGAGTAGCATATAAGATGTTCTGTGAACTGCAATTTCCAAGTAAGCAGTCTGAAAATTGTACACCGACAATAAACTCTGGAACTTCTTCATGTGTTTTCACTTTTAAGAAAGATAATTAGATCCATCCATCACCTGTAAGAGTCACCTAAACTCTTCCTTTCTTTCCTTTCCTACTAAAAAGGCCCCATACTAAGGAGAAGTCTTGATGAAGTTTTAAGTTCTCGTCACATCATTTTCTCTCCTATGGGAAGCACTGTACTGTATGCAAGCATCCATTTGATTCAAAATTGAGTCATGCCTAAATGTTTACAGAAACATACTGATTAACTGAAAAAAAAAAAACTTTTTTCTTCCTAAGATCTTTTAATTCACAGATGTGATGTATTCGGTTATCTATAAAGCACAAAATAGAGAAACACATGCTGGCAACATCACCATCTCCCTGTAGAAGCATGCTCAGACTAGAGGGGCAGGAGAAAGTTCTAAAAACCTTCCGACAAGATCTTATCTATTCTAGTGCAAATACAACAGGAAAAGCAAAAAGAAAAAAACTAAAGTATTCGGTTTTTATCTGGTTCTTCCAGACTGTATCCAACAACCCTTTCCTAACAAGGAACTTGAAAGCATTAAAGTTGTATCTGCATAAGACACGTCCCAATATTTTTGCTGTTACTTTAATGATTCACTTTAGCTTCACTTTATTCATTTTGGCTTCTATAACATACTTAGACCTCACCGAGCACATTAAATGATTTATAGTTTTTTCCCCAGGTGAAACAGTGAGTGTTTGGGGCACAGTATAAATACTTTTGTTTGTCCACACTAGAAAATCCTCACAAACATAACTAAAGTTTCTTAAGTGTCATAGATATACACGCACAGACACACACATATAAAAAATAATAGACATTATTGACAACCTCTTGATAGCAAGAAAACAAGACCAAACATTTTATTGCTGGTTTGCTATTTCTGAAAAAGGGAATATTTTTATACTGTCATTTACCAATTCTTCTATCAAAGATTTTTTTTTGCGCTCACTTTTATCAACTTGTTCTGTCAATACTGCAGACTGAATTACTATCTGTGATGTCTTGAGTAATGTCAAAAAAAATTTAAGAGCAATCATGGTAACTGTAGTCTATTTGTAAACCAGCAGAGAGCAAGGGTGGTTATAACCACTGCAATCACTTTTGCAATAACTTCCCTCAAAAACCAAACAGCACATGCTGGGGTGTCAGACAGCAAACTGACAAACTCCCTCCTCGTTACCTGAGGAGGGAAAAGTAGATCCAGTGCTCTATATTCAACTCAATAAAATAGTAAAGTGCATGCAACTTACTGGGCAACTGTGAAACATGCACATCCACTGAACAAAACCAAACCATTATATTTAAGGTAAAAATTTACTTCTGAGGAAGAAAGTTACGTGGCTGCTCTCTCCTCTCCAGAAATGGTGGTTTTAATTGCTAACTTGAGTTTATACCCGTAGTTCCACGCAGACATAATCAGAACACAGTAACAGAAAAACTTCTAATTGATGTCCCAATGTTAACCAGCTACCAACGAACATGAAGAATACAGTCCTGACTTTCCCTATTCATCAGGAGGCAGTCTTGTTGAGATGAAAATCTGTTTATTGAACTATTCCTCCTGGCTAGTTCCTTTGATCAGCTCCAAAAATGCAACTTCCGGGATAATGGATAATATAGAAGGAAAACTACCACCAAACAAACTTAGTTTGATCATCAGTCAAATGCAGCGTTTAATAATCCTCAGATATGACTCCCATACCACCATCTCTAGCAACAGCAATAAAGATATTTTTCCAACAGCCATTTTAAAATTTAATTTCCTAGAAAGAAGCTACTGTTGAGAATGCTTCTAGCCAATTTAGAAACTGAATATTCATGTGCCAATTACAGAACTCTGGGATGAAGATGCCAACACTGAGTTTATAATCCATATGAAGCAACAGAAGTGGTCGTAAGAACTAAATCCTAACAAACTTCACTTTGGTAACACTAGTTGAAGTTGCAAGTAAAAACAATGCTATAAAACAGAAGTGATCATTAAAAAAAACCCAACATAACACAAAACCAAACAGTAGCTTCCTGAAAGTTAAGTAATGCCTTTAAAATTCAATACTTTTCAAACCTACCAATAAAATATCAGGTTAAAAGCCTATTAATAATATATTGGAAAAGAGAACTGGTCAGCTGATCATTAGCTGGACTTGCTGAAAGACATTCAACTTCTTCACAAAACATCATGGACAGAAAAAGAAAATAATGCTAAACAACAAAAAGTAGCTGAGCAAAATACGAAACGGCAATAATGCTTCAACACTGTGAATGACAGCCAGTATATTAAGTCATCTGCAAAACAGGTAAGATCGTTGCAAAATATTTAGAACCACACAGTAAAGGTAGTGGATAGCAGGAGAAAGTTACGGTGAAACTTCAAACACACCACGAAGGAAGCATATCCATGCATGACTGATATTCAGTATGCAGCTGTGGGGGGGAAGAAAAAAAAAAAAACCAAGAAAGCCAACATTGAGATGGTTTAGCCTGCCTCAGCTGCAGAAGAGACCCTTTTCAGTCCAGTTTTTGCCCCAAGCAAAGAGCCGGCTGGCTCAGCTAGCTCCTCTCACATGCTGTCTATTGCCCATATGGGTGAACATTTTTCAGCCGTGTAGCTTTATGTGGCAAAATCCTGCTGGACTTACCATGGAGGGCAGGGAGAATATCCCAAAAATGAGGTCAAACCTGATTACCAAAACTTCTCTCTACCCACAGTCTGATAGGACAATACTGAAAACAATTAAGGAAACACTGATCAGGACAAAATGTTAACGGGCACAAACTTGGACACAGGAAGTTCCACCTAAACATGAGGAGGAACTTCTTTACTTTGAGGGTGGCAGAGCACTGGAACAGGCTGCCCAGAGAGGTGGTGGAGTCTCTGTCTCTGGAGACATTAAAAACCCACCTGGACACGTTCCTGTGTAACCTGCTCTAGGTGACCTAGGTGACCCTGCTCTGGCAGGGGGGCTGGACTAGATGATCTCCAGAGGTCCCTTCCAATCCCTGTCATTCTGCGATTCTGTGACTCAATTAGCATTGCAGTGAAAAAGAAAACATTTTGCTGATTTAAAAAAGCAAACAAAAATGCTGTAAATTAATATATAATCTAGTGATACGGTGAGACATGCAGCTGAATTCCTTACTGACTTTGAAAGAAACTCCACAAAGTAGCAGGAATCTTAAGTCAAAGAGCAACGCTGTAACAGGACACAGTCCTGAAGTGAAAAAAAAAAAAAAAAAAAAAAAATCTGAATATAAAATGGCAACTCTGAAAACTGCCACCGCAGCTGACTCGAGAGGGAAGTTATAGCCAAGGAATTTTTTGGGCCTCCTAGCAACATTCTTTGCTGTCATCAGACACCACAGTTGATGTTGCTAAAAGTTGGTGCCTGTGCCTGAACAAGTAGGGGCAAGAAGAAAGGGTGTGAAAATCCTTTTCCTGATTAGTCATGATCTGCCTGATGCACAATCACCAGGATGGAAAGAAACAGCATGATGAGTACCACAGAAAATACAGTTAATTTGACAACAGCAATAATATCATGCATGACTGCCTTTAAACAGGTAGTTCTTTTAATATTTCTGTTAGTATTTGCCCATACCAGCATGAAATGCCACATATATATACACATACACAAAGAGACATATTTATGTAATTCATAAATCGCATGCTGTTTCTACAGAGAATTTTTATTATACTCAATAGAATTACCAGGACTTGAGACAGAATTCTTACCCTCTTTATTGAAAAAAATAAATAAATATAGCATACTCTTCAAACTTTGTTTTCTCACCTATGATACTAACTTTTGAATGAAACTAAGAGTTTTAAATTTAAGTAGCGCTCTATTTTATAAAAAAGTAACTTCAGTTAAGATCAGAATTAGCAGTTTCTGCCACTCATTTTTATTAATAAAGTAATTACATCAACCACACTTGTCACCGTAAAGTAGTTTTTCTAAATCTCTCCATTGCATTCAGAATACTAGGAATGGTGCTGATACAGTGTTGGTATAGATACTTTCCGACACTTAATGCATTAATGTTAGTGGTGTAATTTAATTAAGATTTAAATCCCCTGCACTTTTGCTGCATATATTGGTACGGTGGTTATAAAAGCTTTTCTATTACAACAGCTACTGACATATTTAGTTATAACAATATAGATGTAGAGAAAAAAAGTGAAAGTATCAAAAAATATTCTGTGTGTAACACTTTTGAGAAAACATGTTTCCTAAAACACATAATCAAAAGAAATTTAGTATGCTGTTATCTTGTAACACATTAATCTTCATTTAGGATTTGTCTGGGTCCAAAATTTAAGTCCTAGCTATGTGTTTGAGTATATGTAATGTTAATTGATTATGATGAGGTCAGGAATATTGACATCTACTGTCATTCTCTTCAAACATCATCCTGGACCAGGCCCTTCTGTTGCTTTATAAAAGCAGGAAAGTATTCTTCTCAACTGATTGTGTCTGCCAAGTAAGACCTGAGCACACACATCAGCAGCTGTATATAAGATAGTCTTCATTTCCATAGGGATGCAGGTCTAAATTCAATGAGTTTAAAATAAGGTGAAAGAAAGAAAAATTAGCAGTGAGATTTTTCCTCTTATTTTTGGTAATAAAGTAGCACAAAAGATTTTCCTAAGAAGTATAAAAAATGGTCTTGCTATATAAGCTGCTAACTTTATTTTTAGAGGCTCGGTAGTTAAAATTACTGGAAGCCTTTGTTTATTTGTCATTTATCTGCTTTTAAATACTTACAGTGAAAAATACGGAAATCAATGTATGGATGAGAACCTCTTCTCTCTGTTTCAAATCCTGCCCGACTTCTTACTCGCACATCTCCTAGAAACAGGGTCAAGAGTGAAATAAAAGTGTGGAAGAGTGGCAGAGATAAAATGCAAATGAACATAGCCTGGAGGGGTAAAGATTCAGGTACTTAAAGGAGGAGGTTATTCAAACAAGAGGCCTATTTCAATGCTTTTTGTTTTTAAAGGTGAAATTCAAAACAAAGTTTGAAGACTTGTTAAACATGCAATTGCATGCTTTCTTGTCAAAATCTCTCCTGCCTAAGCATATGTTGCCAGAAGCATGTGATAAAGCATTCAAATGAAATTAGGAACAGCTTGCTACACCAGTATGGTAAAAAAGATGCACCTTAATATGACAGGAAACAACATTAAAGGTTGATTTGTTCCTCAGTAACACACATAGAACAATAACATTTTGTACAGTACAAAAAGGATTCAGCTTCTAGAAATGGTAGCTTTTAGCAAATAAGCTAGTTACAATATGGGTTTATATTACATAATAGAATATTTTCCCACTAGCATTTACTTACTTGTGCTCAGCTGTTTGAATATTACACAAGAGCCTATTAAAATACCAAAACTCAGTATTAAAATTTTATCAAACTATTTTATACTGCAATTAGCTTCAGCCTGAATCTTTTAGCATGCTAGTTGATTTCTATTTATGCATTTTACCAAACTGAAAGCTGATCAGTATTCTTTTGTTAGGTAATTGTATGCATTAATGCAATTAGTTCACCTGGATTAAAAGCTTTCACTTAAAATCCTTTTGCAATCACAAATTTGGGCAAACTTTTGAGGATCAAATGCAATAATGTTTCTCTCCTCAAGTCCTAAAAAAAAAAAAGTGAAATTCAAGAGGTGAAAATGTTCTGGTTTCTAATTTTGAAAATAATTCAAGTGCGGTATTCTCCTGTTCTCAAACACAGTGCTTTTTTCATATGAATCCAAACTAAGTATTTAGCACAAAGAACTAAGACTGATTTTATAAGAACAAAATAAAAATGTAGCTATTTAGTTTCCAGCAACTGATAGTATCCTAACATCCTGAGCACTCTTCCCTTTTCTTCTCCAATCTGCTTATTTGTAATGCTGAAGCAGGCAACTTAAGTCAGAAAATAGCTAAAGATAGTGACTAAAACTTCAGTAATGTACTTTTAATACTTAGTAGGTATCTTTCTGGAGATACATCTCTATAGACACATATCTATAGCAACACAGTTCACGTGAATATTATCTTGTGAGGCACACTGGAAGGACCACAAAAAGATAAGCAGACCCAGGGCTCCCCAGACACTGAGTCTAAAGTTTACCTATCGGTAAAAACATACCAAATACTCGTCATTTTCAGTTACTAGTCCTTTTGGGTTTTTTAAGCTGAAAACCTTAACAGAGATGCAAGGGAAAGTAACCCAATCACCACCTATTTTTCAGACTACTGACAATATATTACTTATAAAGGTTCAAGCATTCATCTCAGCAGAGCGCAAGAGGCTTGTCTTGCTCCAGGCAATACAGAGGCAGCAAACTGTAGAACTCTTCTGTTAGGCACAAGCAACTGGTGAATTTTAATTACAAAGTAAGCGAATAAAAAGGAAAAAGGGAGGAAATTTTGGAAAACAGAAGGCGAATGCATTAGTAGCTGTGTATGAAAATACCAGTTTACACAGAGGAAAATGCAACTTTCATTACCTTTCACTCATATTTATCTGGGAAATCCGTCATAGCTACAACTGTGTGAATGAGTTCACCAGCTGAATTAAAACAAAAATAAAAGACTTTTTTTTTGGTTGAATTTTTTTTTTTTTTTTAACAGAAAAGGTGACAATAGCTTTCATGAATTACATTTAGTTTTCAAGGCAGTCTCAACTTGCAAAATTTACCAACCATAACATGAATTACCAAACAGTTTCAGTCAGTGTGCAACTAGGTTTTGGTGAACAATTTACTTGTTTGAAGTGTGAAGAACAGGAAAAGTTCACAGAAAAATACCTGAAGACTAACACGAAATTCTGCAAATAACAAAACAAGCAGGCTCATCTGGTAAATGAAATTTAGAAAATTTCTCTCTGCTTTGTTCTTTTTTATTTACTAGTACCTAGTCTAACAGCATAGATAGAATAACAGTATCCTTTTTACCCTTGAAATGCCCGCAGTGTTGTGGATTTCGAGTAGGAAAATAAGAAAAAGTGTCTAACAAGGGAAATGCAGAAGTGCAACTAACTATATGGCTTTCAATAGTAATTATTAAAATGTATATTTACAGGAATAGTTAGCCAAAAGACTAAATGATATACTAAAAACCCCCATGGCAAACTATTAAAAAGGCAACTGTAATAAAATAAAGTGAGGGTATTTACTTGCATACATATGAAATGAGAAATTATCAGAAAAGCAAGCAAAATATTTTCATTAAATAGTTGTTAAAATTCTCTCTCCTTGATTGTGGTAGAAGCAGAGGGTATTTTATGAGTCAGAATCTCAACAATGGATGAATATTTTAGAATACATTTGAATTTATTCTGGGAAGAGATCTCACTTTCACAGGACTGGAATTTATCACAGTAAACAAAGTAGAAATTCCTATTGGGAAAAAAACAAAGGCAGAAGAGCTGTCTCCATTGTCATTGTATAGAAGTACTGCATTTTTCAAGATTTCAGACAAGTGTGCTTGGAAAAACTGGTACAAGCGGAATCCGAAGATACCGTACATCCATTTGAAACTTCTACACATGTAGAAGCATAAAAAGGAATTGCTTCAAACTGGCGGCATATTAGCACATTATGAAATGATGCACAGCGAGACTAATCTCTACCGCGTATGTATAGTTGGTCCCAAAACATCCAGAAATACTGGACCATCATTACGTACCCACTGTTCAGTTAATCTGACCTGCAAAGATTAATAGATCCCAAATGCACCCACTTCATTGTGCTCGTACCCAACACATTCCCATCGGTGTGCTTGGAAAATTCTGCACAAGTTTTTTTACAACCCTATGGCTCTACAACAATACAGAATTTAATTTTAAGGAAGAGCCATGTTTATCATCATAGGTAAATGCACAAGACATTTCAGATTTAAGATTATTTTTCTAAGACAAAAGGACACTGTTACAAAATTCCTTCAAACAGCAACCTCAGAGCCAATCGTTTTTACAGTAGCTTAAAGATAATTAAAATTCAACACCTAAACCAAAAGAACTTAATAGCTTTTGTTTATTTAGGCCTTTAAAAAAAAAATATCAAAGTGGCTAGAAAGATCTTTTGAAACCATCAGATCGCACCATTTGCTTATAGGTTAGTTTGCTTGGGGCGGGGGCAGAAGTGGTAGCAAGCTGACAATTTTTATCTTAAGTGTCTCTTCTTTGGCCACTTTAGCCACTCTGAAAAGACTCCTCTGTTTCCTTAGGGGAACACATTCAAGTCCAGCATCCAGGGGACTTCCAGGAACAATTTTTTTTCCCCCCTCTTTGAAAGTTTCTGTGAATCCAAAGAATCAAGAGAAAGATTTTAAAAAAACGTGAAGCCTTCCTTTCAAAATCTGATTTGGTGCACAAACATGGCAAAATATCTGTTGGCTGAGTATTTAACTAGATTTACTTCCAGAATAGTTTAGGTGACCACGACTGCTTGCATTTTTTAAGACAAAGGCCATACAGGCAGAAACTCAACTGAAAAATGAGTAAATAGCAGGAGGAGGAATGCAAGAGGGAGGTTTGCAGCTACAACTAAAAAGGAATCAGGGCTGTAACAAAACTTACCTTGAGACATAGTTCCTACCCCTCTCTCAGATTCCTGCTCACACGCAAGGACGGCTCTGATACTTACGAGGCAGCTGAAATGCCATAGCTGACATCCCTGTGTGTTAGGGTTACACAGCACATAACTTTGTGCTACCCTAATACTCCAGTGTGGCACAGTAACAATGCAGCAGCTGCTTGGGGAGCTGAGGCCTTCTGGAGCAGGGGCAGAAATCTCAGAGATCACGGAGGACAGCTGGGAGCAGAAATTACGACAGCCACCTCAAGGTAAACCACCCAAGTCATGAAGTTGTGAAGAGCGGCATTTCCAGAAAGAACTACTAGCTTCATAGATTAAAGCTGCTATTGTATTTGTTGGAGAAACAGATGACAGGTCAGCCAAATATACCAGAATTAAAGCCAAAGGAATACAACATAACTGCTACCGGAGAAGAGCATGCACCTGCATTGCACTGTAGCTTGCCTTTGCTGCTTCCTATTTGAAGTGATCAAGACCTGTACAGGAGGGTAAAACGCTCCAGCCGTAGCTGAGAGGTGCCTGCTCACCCACACAAGCAGTCAGTGCCCCATTCTTTCCAACCCATGCACAGTAGCAAAACTTTCAGGCAATGCAAAACAACAAGAAAAAAGAAACCATAAAAGCAAAGAGAAAAACCAAGAATCAAGATTACACAGAAGCACTTACAAGAAATTTTGAGAATTCCTCATACTTGCCAAAGGAAATAGCTTTACTGAGGTGATGCAGATACATTAGCCCTTCTAAGGTCTTAAAAGAAAAATTCTACAATGCTGCATCTGTATCTGTATTTTAAAATAGTAAATAAGCCACTCGGGAGTGGCTTAGTGTATATTTTGGGAATGGGGTATGACAGATGAGTCATTAGAGTCAATGCTGTTTGTTTATATCGACACTGATGAAGAGAACTAAGAGTTAGTTATTTTGTGTACCCCTAAAATTTGATCTTTTAAATTGCACCTGGGAACACTGCTATACCACAGGAATTTCTATTTACTCATTGCAAATGAATTTTTATTAGATTCCCGCTCGAACAGCCTGAAAACATTAAAGGAAACAACTCTATGGCCAGCACAACGAAACAAAGGCAGAGGGAGGTGTCCTAGATACCCTTGGCTTTATTTTTCTAGTCTGCTAAAATAAACACCTTACTGAGGTACATTTTGTTAGCAGATATAGTCTGTTTGGAATAATAACCAACCAAGTAAAAGGCAAAATCTCTCATGACTGTGCCTAACTTCCCATTAAGCTACAGCTGAGGATTCCTTACAGCTCACTCTGCTAAAATGTACCAAGATAAATGAAAAACCCAAAACCAACACAATACTGTATGGGAAATGCAACACTTCACATTTCTTGCAAAAAATGCTAATTGAATATATTCATTCTTGAATATACTCTAGTAAGAATGTTTCTACATACCAATGCTTCCAACTGTTCAGCTTTCAGGCTGGTCTTTTTTACAGTCCATTTACGAATACAACAGAAATGAATCTGTAAATAGTTGCTAACTTGTACAGTATAGTGTACGTAACAGTTGGGGGAAAAAAAAAAGTCATCACCAAGTGAGAAAGTAATACAAATTTAGCATACTGATTCAAACATACAATGAGCAATTTTTTGTTTGGTTTCTTTTTTGTTGGTACCCTCCTCGCCCCAGCCAAAGTTAGAAGAGGTCAATCCTTTAACAGACTTTCTGCCTGTGCACAGCTAGCATCACTCAACAGCAACAAATGCCAGCAAGAGTTATTCTATTCGTAACAATCACCAATCACAAAATCTAATCATTCCAATGAGAGAACAAATGAAAATTTCATTTATTTCACATCATGTTCCGAATATATTCCAGTTCTGCCTATGAGCATAGTCAAAGAAAGATTTCAAAACAAATGAGATTTTTGCCTCAGTTCAGGTGTATATACCAAGATCGACAGGAAGCTGTGCTTTGCTTTCCTCTAGATTTACTTGAGCATTATCACAAACCCTTCTGCAGAAATGATGTGCCTAACTACATCACGGTGCACTTAAACTTCCGAAGTAGCAAAAGAAATCAGATTATTCTCCACAGAAATTAAGAATTATTTTCTTACAAGCTGGGCTTTTATCACTAGTAGATTAATTTTAAAAACATGAACACATAGACATATGCTTACAGTACCTTTAATTCAAGCCTATGAATTAATACATATTTCCCCTGTAGCGGAATTAAAAGTACTCACTTTTCAGGATTTTGAAACAGAAAAAAATGTACAAAAGAAATTTAGTTTAAAAAAAAAATTCACAAAACAAGGAAACAAAGCTACCTCAGGCCTGAATTCACTTTCTTATTCTTATGACTAGAGCAGAAAAATCATTTTGAAGAATTCTAGTGTTCATCTTGCAAAAAGGCTGATTGAAAGTTAAAAAGTTATTTCAACTTCTGAAAATTAAATAAACCTATTTCGAACAACAAAAACAACCCAGCAGCTTTCAATAAACTTTTAGAAACCAGCATCTTCCATCCTCCCTTAAGAAACCTCCAAAGTAATTATATTCTCTTATCAAAAACCCTTCAGTAGACAGCCAGTGCTATAGTATTAACAACTTCAAACTCAAAAAAAACCCAACGTAATTGAAAAACAAAAATGAAAAGATGCTGAGTCAAAATTGGATTTATATATACATTACCCACACGTATGCCTACAAACATAGGTTATGACTATAAATTCATATATACACACATGTAAAGATGCATATAGTTTACACTTTAAATTCATAGACAACGCACAAATTATGAAATTCCAGGGACTTTAATATGTACAATATACAACTAAATTGAAAAGACTCAGGGCATAAAAAGACATGTTCTGGCTGATTTAGTTGGAGCTGGTTAAGAATTTATAATCGCTAGCTGTTGATGTTCATTGAGCCGTGTGAGACTACATGCAAGCATTCATAGTCCATTTCAACACAAAAATCAAAGCTCAAGATGGCTTAAATTAAGTGGCATAATTTTCCCGTGAAACAGACTTAGAGTATATACACAGTCCCCATGCCATCTGCACCACCAGCAGCCTCCAGAAGAGGTGCGGGAAGTATTGAATCCGGCAGCCAGATCTGCAAGAGCTTTGCATCTTTCTCCTCTCACTGACTGACCTGAACTCCTCCTCCTATGCACCCACTATCACAGAGGGTCTCCCCCAGATGCTTGCCCTTCCCAGTATGGTTATTTCATTTTAATTCAGCTTTACCCTTCATCTAGTTACTACTCTGGAAAACATTCTTCCGTAAGTTGACTAAAATAGTGGCTCTTTCATGTAGCCTTTCCCTTCTCTAGTCATCTTCTAGGACTAATAAGAGAAGTACTGTTTAAAATCATATCATTATTTTAAGAACACCTTGAACATTTCATAGTCTCAGTACTGAAGTTTTTAAAAGTGTGTGGTAACTCTCACACAAATGTTCTTTCAGCTACAGTTTTAACCAGAAGGATACCATGCAGAGGTGATAAATTCCATCACAGAAATAAAGATCAATCATGAGTCACTTGGAAAACTTAACTTCTACCAAATATGTTACATTAATTGTAAGACTTTTTTCTTTTTTTTTAATATAGGAGGAAAACATCTGACACAATGATTAAAGAAAAAAAAAAAAAGAGGCAGACAGCCAAAAAACCCAAGTCAACAGAAAAGAACCCAAACTATTCTAAAGAGTCTAACCAGAGTATTATCCAGGAGAAAGGGAACAGTAAGTTTAAGAATTCATCAAATAAAGAAAAAATAATTATTTCAAATCAATCATAAATGTTAGAACTTTGCAATATAGAAACTGGTACGCTTACCTAGCATACGAATGTACAACGCAGTCTGATCAGAGCTGTCATAGGAAATTGCTCCACGTCTCTATAAAAAAAAAAAAGTATATTTTATGCAAGTTAGATCTTAATCATTTTTAAATTGAAATGAAAATAAAGTATCAATTTCCCATTGCCAATGTAACTCTCAAAATTTATTTTGGAAATCTGAACATACATTTTTCAAATACATACACACTGATTTTGTTTTAGGAAGGGACAAAGGAAGGACAGGAATTGCTGGTGAAGACATTATGAAAAACAGGACCAGAGTGTGGAAAAAATATCCCCCCTATATTTCTTTCCGGATGCTCCTCTATCATTTCTCACAATAAAAAAAGAGACACAAAACAAGATTAAGCAGACGTGCTCCTCATAGCCTTCTAGAATGTAATACTTAAATACTTGCAGTTCCTGGTTTATTTGTTTGTTTACTTTTACCTATGGGGTATTTCCATCTTTCAAGCTAAAAGTAGTTTTAAAAGAAGTACAATAACTCAAATGACACCATTACTGCAGTCCTAGGAATTCACCCTATATTCTGCAGGGCCAGGACTTGACGGCTACGTGCTACTTTCATTCCACCCAGTACTTTCTGTGGTCAAATCAAGGTACCACTGAAGCAGGATGTAATACATAAAGCTATTTATAATAAAACAAGTGGTATTGCACATTCAATGACAGAAGTTACCTATGCATGACACTGAGATACTCCCATATAGGCTGTATTTCTTACCTACACAAAATACGTATGTTCCATACATATTCAGCTAATGCGAGAATAGTTATAATCCAGGAAGCCTCCCCACAAGTACAGTGAACTGGTCCTCTAATAGCTAAAAACTAGAGAAACGTTCTCATAGTTACACAACACTAGCATCGTGTAGTCCTCAAGGCTTTGCATGACCTAGCACCCAGCCTCATGTCTTGCCTTTACTGTTTTTTCAACATCTTCTGCCACTTCCTAGGGCCTTCATTAATGTTATTTCATGACCTTACTACGATCAGAGGATCGCCTTCACAACCAGACTGAACTTTGCCAGTTCACAACATTTGTTCTATAAAGAAATAAGATTTTTGTGTGTGTGTGTGCATTAAAATCTCCTATGACTTTTCTGTGACCACACACTTCTTATTTACACTGAAGACACTGAAGTCCTGGGTGCCACAAGGGGTTATCATACCCCTTTGAGAACTTCAGCTAAAAGCCAGCCTGGAGGTGAACACAGACACCCATTCCCCCCCCCCATGTAGCGGGAACAACACTACACCAGGGATACACAACAGCCTGAAAACGCCTAAGTTCAAAAGATGGGAAACCAAAACATGTTAGGAAACAGGACAGAAAAACAGATGTTGGACATTGAGAAGAATTCTGGAAGAAAGAGAGCTAAAGAAACAAATTACTTGGAAGGGGGGAAAAAGGGTAAAACTTGCTCTACAGAGCAAACTGAACTCACAATGAAAGACTAGAGACTAATAACCTCCATCAGCATGATTTATACAACTGATGTGTTGACTCCAAACACAGAAGTTACACTTAATTGTTTCAATATTTTTCATGTTAAAACAAGAAGTGTTTCCAAAGGTAAGCTTAATATTTAATTACAGAAATGACCAAACACCTAGCTCCAAATTGGGTCCAATTATAGTAACTGTGTAAAGACTACAAGGAAGAAGCCCCTGTACAGCATTTTTATGTTGTTTTAGCTTTTGATCTGTATTTTCTTGGAAGACCATAAACCATCCAAATAATCCTTCCCTTGAAATATGTTTGTACAGCATTTCTCACAGCAATGTGCCTGTCCTGATGAGAAAGGCAGCAATGCACCTCATCAGCCAGAAAATGATGCTGATTTCCCTCTAATATTTTCAAATTTCTTCACCTTTGAATTTCAGCAAATCTCAGATGAGTATATTTTCAGTAGACTGGAACATTTCATATTACTGACTAGGCACAATCAGTGATGTAGTTTAGTGCTAACTTGCAATTTGCACCTGTCTATCACAGATTTCTGGACATGTCCAGTACAGTTCTGTAATCTAATACAGGAGAAAGCTAAGCACAAATGCAGCCAGAAGAACCATGCCCAAATGGAGCACTAGTCTCTGAGAAGGAAAACAATATGCAAAAGTTTACTGAAAAGTTAATCCTTTTGATATGTTGATTCTAAAAATATTACTTGCTCTCTAAAATATTATTTGCTAAATATAGTACATCCATGTATGATATCAAACACAAAGCATATTTTTAAAAACAAACCAGTTGCTAATACAAACAAGTACTTTCGTCCTACAAAGAACTTCAAAAGATCTTGTAGGAAACTTTGAACAATCAAGTCCTTTTAAAATTAACTTTCACCGTTTGGTTTCCTAAGGAAAGAGAGACAATTTATTGTGTAAGCCTTACTAGTAATACTTTCAAAAGTAGTAGTACAATTTCAACTAATTTCGCTAAAGAGATAGAGGTCCTAAGCATACTTCATTCACTGAAATTTGTTAAATAAGGTAAAGAAGAGGAAAACACTTATTAGCAAGTTTCACCAAAGGACAGATACAGGGTGGGTGATGAGTGCTCAGACCTCATACATTTAGACCAGGCAAATAAGTAAGGAGCACTGTGGTGGGCAGAGACAGAGGAAAGAGCTAACAGTACAGCGGTTTTAGCAACTTGTAATAGGTAGGTAATTAATATTATGTTCACTCAGCCATGGATTGCTTTGTGTCAACTCAGACTCCAAAGAGGTAACTGACTATGTATCACAGGTTGAGGTATATCACTTATTTTCCCACTTCAAATAATATTGATCACGTATTAGTTATACTATCCCCTGCACTACTCTAGAAAAACGCAAAGGAAAAAAAAAAGCAAAAAAGAGAAGCAATTTAATCCACCCTGCCTGTGTTTCATTAAGATACTCTGCCCAGATTCCACTTTTTAAATCTAGCAAACAGAAGGACCAGATTTAATGCATAACCTTCTACTAATATGTGAACGGTCACATGCAGCAAATTTGTAAGCAGAAAGGCATATATGTCTTGAAGAACTAAAGTGCCCGTAAAGCACTCAACAGTTCAAACAATTCAATCACCAGGATTCTGCACTTAGTGACAGCCAAAAATGCTTCCCCTGTCATTGCTAATCAAAGGGCCACTCTCTGTAGCCTACACCAAGACATCAAGACTACACTTACACTAAAAATGTACCTTACTTACACAGCTGACTGTAGCATACACCGTATCAGCCTACAGAAACCTTGGCTAAAGACCTCATGGACAGAGCTTGACTTCTAGCACATCAAAACAATATTGACAATAGTGTGATATTAACTCATTTAGCATAAAATTTTATTTCTAGATCTCTGCCACCGCTTGGGTCTACCCGAAGCTTTGTACCTGTTAACAACTGTAATGCATATTCAACTCCTTGAGGCTCTGTACAAATCTCCAACAAGAAAGCATCATTCCAACAGGCAGAGGGAATTACTAGTGCTCAAGCTGAAGACATTCCTGATGTGTTTAGGAGGGTTCCCTTTTCAAGCACAAGGACAACTTGGTCTGGTGGGAATATCTGCTGGACTCCAAGTCATTCAACATATTTCTCAAATGATCAGGTGAGGTTCTTAACCATTCCCTCCTTGCCAGACACGAGCACAGCCATCTGAACTGGGTCGGCTGTTTTGCTTCAGCAGCGAAGGCAGAAGTCAGGAAGATGGCTGGGAAGGACTGTTTACACTAGACTTCCACTTTGAAAACCTCACCTTAAACTTCAGTTTCATAGTACAGTTGTAATTTATTCTTCCAAAGGGCAATACAGTAAGAAAAGCTTTCATTTCTCCTCTCTTTTGTCACATCTTTATGGAAAGTTAATGGAAGTAGTTCAAACTAAAGTGGAAGTTCCATTAATTCTTTAAAAACAATGATACAAGGACTCCACAAAAACCGGCAAAGGGAGTATCTAACGAAAGACAGATTTAAGTCAGATCTTTCTGCAAATCTTTTCACGAGAGTATAGGAAGTTTTTAAAGGCCATGCAATGGGAATGACATGCCAAAATAGCACACGGATATATCTTCAAAGGGAAACCGCTTCAGTGATGCTGGGGAGTACAGCATATGTGTGTAACACTTGGAAACACAGCACCTGCTGCTGTTTGTGCCAAACAAATGTTTCCAATGATGTATCAGTTTTACCACAAGGACTTCCCATTCCAGCTCAGAGCAGAGCACCAGCATTACTGCTGGGCACTTCATTCTGGCAAGCACCACCTTTTGGACTGGCAAGCGAAACTGCTGGTCTCGTTCTCTATCAGCGAAAGGAAACTGGTAGAGCTGCTGGCCTTCAAAATTCAGTTCCTCCCATCAGGAAGAACCACCTGCACCTTTTTGATGGAGAACACAACCCTCATTTTGCCGCTCTAGTTGTTTATGCAGAAGCTGGGAAAGGACCAGAGGACACCATCAGAGCCAGTTAGGTGGTTTTTTACCCACTTGTTTTTTCTGCCCAAGTTATTGCCCAACAATCAGAGGATTATTTTCAGAAAGAGAAAATAAGAGCAAGTTGGAGAAGCTGTTATATCATGGCAACTGCAATTTACTGGTTATGCTGCCTCAAATATACACCCTTGGACAAGACAGTTTATCAACAAGAAGTCCCCAGAATGACAAACTAACAAGACTAGATTTCTCCAACTATTATTGGATTATAAAGCGAAACTGTCATTTATCATAATTTTTAGAATTATTAAAGTAATTAAGAGTTCCATGCTGACCTAAGATCCACAGTTTTCCACAAGGCATCACCAAGTTCGTACTCACTAAAGCACTGGAAAAGTGTTCTTTTAAAGCACTGAAGAAACTATTATTGAACTCGGACAAGTCACTGCAAACAGTCCTACTACTACTTTCTAAATATTTCACTGGAGTTCAAAGCAACATTTTGAAGGTTTACCAAACCAGTGATAAGAAAATGTAGCTAATTTCAGGAAGGCAATACTAATCAGCAATAGGACATGCACTCCCCCTTCCAATATATGAACGTGGCAATTTTAGTATTTTCTTCCATATAAAGCTATTTCACATGATCGCCTCCTAAGACAGATGGCAATTATTTATAAACTTAGCTATTGTTTGAATGACAGTTATCAACAGTAGTGGTACGTACATCTAATAAACATCTGTAAGATATTTTCTCTTATACGCCTTAGATGTGCATCCTGTGGGATCATTAAGATTTACCCAAAATTTTATCAACATAAAAACTTCAAGATTTAACAATATACAAAACAAAAGCCTGAAGACTGATCAGAAAATAAAGCACTGTCAAAAAAAGTGTGATTTTTTTTTTGAGTGAAATTTTTTTTGATTTCTGATTGACAAACTGATTGAGTGAAAACAGAAACATATAGCGTATTACCCTTAGAAACTAACTCAGAATGACAGAAGGACACAAGAGCAACAGTAAAATAGGACTAACACAAAAAAAAAGAAATGACTTTAAAAGAAACAACTGTTAGCACATTTAAAAACACAACCATAAATAGCAGAGGTTTTTATGTTTAACTGTATTATGTCGGCTACCTGGAATTCCTATTTTTCCCCACCTTAACAGAATCTTTGACCAAACTGAATTACAGACACGATCCTTAAACAGGCTTTTCATGTCAAGTTTCAGAGAACCAGCAATTTGACAGTATACCAGTAAAATGCGGATGATGTACCAGCCTAGCACACTGGGCTGTAAAACTTGGGCATTTAGAATCTGCCTTCAGTCACAAGTGAACATCCATTAGATTATCCTGATCTTTTTCTTGATGTGACAAAAATTATCACCAGTGCTAGCAACTAAGACTGACCGGTTTTGCTTTTAGTAAATTTAGAACTGTGTTATTGGCAATGACTGAAGAGTACAGGCATGGATACCTAGCAGAGCTTGTTTTCACAACAAGTTCAAATTCGTGTTTGCTCAGACTGTCCTCTTAATTGTACAAAAATGTTGAAATTGTGTCCTAATAATATACATATATAAAAAAAAAANTTCTAGCCCTCCTTCACAATCCTAAACTTGAATTTATTCCTCCTTTTGGAATTAATTCCAGGTTAGGCAGCAAGCTGTGGTGAGAAGAGCCTGGTCTCCTCTCCAGGCACCAATCCCGCCTGTATTTACTACCATAACATACATACATTATGGGGACACTTATATTCTTTAGAGAGTAGGAATTCCTAATTTTGCCTAACATTAGCACACACTTTTCAAAACACAGGCATATCAAATGGAAAGGCTACCAAGTAAGTGAAGTAGCCAGTGTTTCACCTAAGCAAACAAAACTGGTACTTCCACTCCCATAACCCTGAGATCAACAATACAAAAAGGATATCCTGCCCAGGAAGCAAAATACGCCGATTTGTATTACTCTCACTATGTTTTAAATTGTTTTTCCTTATTTTCACAAAGCCTTTATAAAGCGCTATTAAAACTGAGGATCTGTTAGTGAAGGAAGCAAGCGAAGCCCTGCCATTCAGAAGCCATTTCACCTCCCTTTTCCCTGTCTCCTCACTGGCACAGCTACAAACACGCTCTTCCCACTTCAAGGCAAGCAAAAGTCGAGAGCTACAAAATCAGGTATGAACGCTTGAGAAACATAAACTAAAATGACGAGTGATGTGTTTCCAGAACAGATTAGATTTTAAAAAAGAAAAATAAGCACTCGCGGAGTTCTTAATGACTTGTTTTCTCTCAGGCTACTTATAAACCCCAGTTAGTCGAAATAAGAGTAATAAAATGGCCTACCTTAGAAGCAATCCATTTGATAAGGATCAGAGCTAGACACCAGATCAATGCAATTCCCATTGGATCACCCCGAAGAGGTGAAGCATACTCCCCTCCACCCCTCTCCCTGACTCCCCCTCCCCGCCGGTGCGGGAGGCTGGGAGGGGGTGCCGGAGCGGCGGGGCGGNAAGCCTCGCTCAACCCTACAGAAGTGCTAAAGGAAACGGAAAACCCAGGATTACGTGCATTTCTTAACACAGCGAGGCTCGCTGGGCTCCAGGATCCAACTCCAGCGTCCAAACCACCTGCGGTAAATCAGGGCACTGCCTCGCCTTTAAACGCTGCGAGGAGCCCGTTTCCACCAGATTTCACCGTAGCCGATACTCACTACTTCCTTTTATCTCCGCCACCTGGAGAACTGCCATGAACTGAACTTCAAAACGTATTTCAAGGTTGCTTTTACAGCAACTGACTATAAATAATGAAAGAAAGTTAATGCGTTTAATACACACAATCATTGAAACCAATCATGGTTCTCTAATCTTTTCTTTTGTCCACTAAATACCAAACCATCCCTCGTACTCCCTTTCCAGCCACACATACTCATGCCTGAACGGGCACGTTTCTTTGGTTTACTGCTCTTTAGCCTGGGGAAGAGAAGGCTGAGGGGAGACCTTATTAACAAGTATCTAAAGGGTGGCTTTAAGCAGGATGGAGCCAGACTCTTTTCAGTGGTTCCCAGTAACAGGACAAGGGGTAACGGGCACGAGCTGGAACACAGGAAGTTCCAAACAAATATGAGAAAAAACTTCTTTACGGTGAGGGTGACAGAGCCCTGGAACAGGCTGCCCAGGGAGGTTGTGGAGTCCCTTTCTCCGCAGACTTTCAAGACCCGCCTTGACGCAGTCCTGAGTGATGTGCTCTAGGCAGTCCTGCTTTAGCAGGGGAGTTGGACTAGATGATCTCTAGAGGTCCCTTCCAACTCCGAAAAATTCCGTGATTATGTGAACTTGCCTAGAATCCCCCTCTCCCATCCCTGGCACTTTCCAGGGTTGAAATCCAGCAAACTAACTTCCTCCAAGAGCACTGATGATGCACCCGACCAGTCCAATATACTCACTGCAGCTTTGAGATGCATTTGAACTTTCTGTCATCTTACACTGACAAAAAAAAAAAAATGTTTCTTTCTAGAAATACACAGAAATATCAAATAGTTGGGGTTTTTTGTGAAAAAAAAAAAAAAAAGCAGCTACGGAGAGGAAAGAAAAGGAACAGCGTGTGGGACATTGAGGAGTTTAAAGATTGAACTTGAATAATTGAAAGGCACATTATATGGAGATTCTGCTCTTCCTGTAATTACTGCAGGTTGTATTGCAAATTCCAGTATGTACACAAAATAGACAAGTTAACACAGATTACCAGAAGAGCAACTTTAGCACCAAGAAATTAATTTAACCTTATCCACAGGAACAGGGGACACATATCACAGTTGATATGTACTGAATGAAGGAGACGACTCAGTAACTGGGATAGGGCTCTTTATTATTTTATACTATGTTTTCTAATATTTATGCTGGCTTTTAAGCTATAGTCATGATCTCAGCACTAGCTGTGGGTTCCTACAGCACTATTATATTCCAAACATGTATCTTCTGCTCTCTCCCCTCCCCATGCCTCTGAAAACCAGTCAGATCAAAACTACAGGCCAGAACATTCAGAACGGACCTTTTGGTACCTCACCAAACCTCTGAACCCAGAGCTTATCTAAAGGTCTGTCAGGTTCCACCCAAAATACAAACTGTCATGGAGGTACACTTAAAAACATTACCCTCTCCAAAAACTTGACAAGGTTAAGACACCCTGACAATTAGTCATCACCAGTCTGATGTTACTTAAAAAAACCCCCACCCTACAATAAACAGCATTATGCTCTGTCTGCATCTGCAATTTGGCACAACTGGAGCAGATCAAGGCACAGCTGCTGATGAGGTCTTTACACCTATACTATATGAAGCCCAGGAGGTTTATTTGGCAGGCCCCATTTACTGAAACTGTCTGAACCAGACCCTGCCACAGGAGGTTCAAAGCTGCCAAAAATGACCAACCTCTACAACCCTATCAAGGGTTAGAGTATATTTGGTGTATGCAAGGAGTGGAACGGCTTAGTTTCCTTTGAAAGAAGCCTAGTTAGCACATACGGAAATCACTCTGGAAAACCATCAAATGGCCTTGATAAACAGGGACAATGAGGTGATTTGCTTCAAGACTGAACTCTCCTCAAATAAAACCCTTAACACAAATAGCCTTATACTCTTTGAACAGTCAAGCACTTCTCTCCATCACCACTATTTTCAATCCTTGATCAGTCTTCTCTGTTTTCCTGTCTCAAAACACACAGAGATGTTCTCGGAGTGTGTGGATGGTCTTATTCTGGGTCCATGGAGCACGCCTTTCTTCCACAGGTATCACAAACACAACATTACCTTAGAAAACATAGCAATACAAAGTAATCACCTTTCCTCTTTTGTCTTCCAAAAGTAAGTCGTTTAATTAATTAGCTTCCTCTTACTTAAAGTTTTTCTTAAAACTATTGTCTCACACATAAGTTTAACCAGAACAAAGAAATAAAAATATCTGCCCCTCTGTTAAGTACCACTACAGCATTATTTAACTACGGCTTGAAAATGGAAAGACTGTTTCAGAAATAGGAAGGACCAAAAAGTGCACTGGTTTGTATAAGAAATCAACAAAGAAGCTAAAGTGCTTCTTTTGGGGAAAGTACTGCTTTGAATAATCCCATTAACAATTGTAAGGAGAAGGTGAAATAAATGATGTTTTACAAGTATATGAAAGAAATTACTCAAGGTCATTAGCAAGTATGGTAAACCCTCAGGTACAAGACTACAGAAAAACAAGTTAGTACTGAATTCCCTCTGTGATAACACACTACCCAAGTTCTGGGAGTGCAATCAGTGACCTGATTACAAGCTGTGGACATCACCATCACTCTCAGCTTCATCTTGAAATGAAGGAGCACACCGGAAAGAAGAGCTACGGTACAGCGCATTTTTTGCCTTTTAAAAATTACGGAAGTTCCTAAGGCTATTTCGTTTTCTTTCTTTCTTCTCTTTTTCTTCCCTGCTTTCTAGCAAATTCTTTTTAAGTTTTTCTAAAATTCATTTTCTCAATGCATGCAGAAATACCATGTTTGATAAGGCAAGATTTCCAGTACTCAGCACTCAAATACACCATACAAGGCATTACCTAGTACCCCTGTCCTTACCATCAGCTCAAATGTACAACTGTTGTCTCTTACCATTTCCAAACAAAAAACCACATAAATATACCAATGACTTCATTGTAAACTTAATAGTATATGGCACTGTAGGTACATGTAAGCAAAGGCATGTTTTGCTACATTTTTTGCATTTTGCATTTCTGTATAATTCCTTATCAGACAAGAATTTATTATCAATACAGTAGAAAACACCTGGGGTCTTGCAACAGTCGTTACAAAGATTCCACTAAGAAATTTGCTAAAGATACCAGTTTGCTTTGATTGTGAAACTGGCATCACACAGGACCAGCTCCTACCAATTCAACGTAGCTCCCCATTAATATGCCATGGTGATTTCCAAGGATCCAAGTATTTCCATATACACTCCTAGAGATCTGCAACGCTCCACATGGAAACCCATTATTTCCTATTAGCGTGCTCTGTTATCTGAAGAACCAAGTACAGGATCCCAGTTTTACTTGTCTATTTCTAAATATCCATCTGTTCCAATCTTTTTTTTTTTTTTAATGAATTTTAGCAGCCCTGAAGAATGACTCAGTGTTGCCTTACAAACCTCAGTAACTACTGTATCTACAGAAGTGTCTTTAAATGCTTCCCCCCCTAAACATTTCAATAACACCTACAGTAAATCCAGAGTTGAAGCAACAGCACCATATTTCACAGACATTATTGGGTCTCATACGATGCTCCTGCTTAAATGCAGCAGGGCTTCACAGATCTCCATCACCACGCAAGTTTTTATGCAGAAGACTGAGGCCTGTTGCTAATCACTCCTACTTTCCAGAATGACCTGGTTTCACATGCATGGACTTGTACACCTGGCCCAGAAATGAGATCTCTGTGGAGTCTCCTTTGCCCTCCAAACACCCTCTTCCGGAAGAGGCACAGAACAGTGGCTTGGGGCACCCCGATTTCTAGGATACATTCCGGACTAGTATAGTACTTGTCACGGACCAGTCAGGGAACTGCACCGTATTTATATTAACGGCATGTAAAGACAGCAGAGCAATAAGCCTATCATTTACCAATTCATCAGCACATAGTACAAAAAAACCCACACAGCTCTAAACTCATTTCCATCTTTTCTCCCTGTGTCATTATCTATCACGTGCAATCTCTCTCTCCCGCAGACTTCACTAACAAAGAATTAATTAAATGGTAATCTATGAGAAGTATTGTTGTAAGAAATGTGGGTAGCTATTGCTGCAGCCCAACCCAACCACTAAACACTGCACTCAAGGAAAAAATAGGAGGAAAACATGCCATTATTTTTATGGATACTGAGAATAGACCTTTTAGAATTTCACAATGTATATGCAGTGACCAACTTCTACAAGTGCTACTTCTGTTTATGTCAATTTAAACTGTTATCTAAGCATTTTATTTTCAATTCAGCTTCTTATTTAAAAGATTTACCGTATTAGCCTACGTTGTAACTAGGTACAAAACTCCAGCTATTCTAGGTGCTTATTAATAAAGCTACATATCAGCTAATAAGCAACAAGCAAACATGAAAAATTACAAAAAGCTAGCAAAATTCACCTTCTTTGCTACATATAAACCATGGTTACCACTTAACTCATTGCAACTAAACACAAAAGGCTGGTCAATCTTAAACTAAGGGCTTAGACCTCCAGAACTTGAACCTCCAAAGCCAAGCACAGCTACAGATCCAGAAGACAGAATTAAACAGTTTCCTTAAAGACCACTTTCATTTTTAGAAGTCTTCCACTTCAGTCTTCGATAAGATAGAAACAGAAAGAAACCCCCCTTAAAAATGAAAGGGTCCAGTCTCAGTGAATGAAAGAAGTCAACAATCCTACATTTCTATCTATACCACTATTCATTCAGCAGCTACTGTAACACAGCAATAGAAAACTATCAGCCTACGTGCGCTGCATTTCCTAAAGGGGTAAGAAGTATTCTGTATTTTATAAACAAATCATGTAAATCTTTGCCAAAGCAAGCATGTTATTAAATGTTGTGGTTTTCTGATGGCTGTTTTTAACCTTTCATCTTACTCGCTCAACATCATGCTTACGCAGGGTAATAGAAATGGCTGTGCAACACTGAAAAAGTGATTTGGCAAAAGTGCACATATCCTAGTTGAGGGGTGTATGAGAACACATCTTTAATTTCTTTGCATAGATTAAACATCTAGAAACAGAGTACTTCTTTCTAAAATGCTTCTTTTGCAATACAAACTAGAATACTCTCAGTACCTCTGTCATATCACAAACTTCATTTAATCTTCTAGTCATATGTTTTACCTAACATAGTAAATTTCAGGGTTTCTACAAACAATAGATACATTTTAAAGGATCTAAATTGGATCATTTGTCACGATGTCAGTTTGCACCATATAACCCTTGTTCTTATGAAAACATATCTAGCCAAAGAACTGAAGTTCTACAGTACAGTAGAGTATTCTTTCTCAGTTTTTTCAGACACCCATTTTTCTGAGGCTGCTTACTTACAATTGCATTTTAGGGCTTTGTTTAAATCCAGAGAACTTAGATTTCTGCTCTTCTCCACAGACGTTGGCAAGAAGCTATACTCTATTTTTACCAAATCCTCTTTAAAGAAACAAAACAAAGTATTACAAAGCTATTAAGATGACAGTCTACACACATGTATTTGTCATGTATTATTTAGGAAATATTTATTTTTCAGCTGTCTGTCGGATGTAGTAAGGCTTATTACCTTGGACAGAGAACCATTTTAGAATGGTCGTACAGATGCTCAGCCAGGGCTGGTCTATATCAGCTTGTATCTGTCCACAGCTGTTTGCAGATACTGGCATCTGCTCATTCACAAAAGGTCTCTGGCACAGCAAGAAATTAGACCAGTTTCACAGTTCAGTACAAATGCCTTTATCTGTGATTTTGAAGAGTTAAAAAACGGTGCCGTTGTTACAAGATAAAGTACCATCAAGACCTCAGACTGCAATCCATTCAGTAAAGATAGATTGTTCTGAAGGCAAGATGCAAGAAGTTGATTTTTACCTACTCTGAGTTACCATGTTTCACTATTAAACACACCTTCAATAAAGACTGGAGGCTATATTGGAATAAAATAAAGAGTAACTTCAGTTCCCACATACACATATTACAAGTAACCTGGCTATGTAAGTGCAACAAGAAAAGCCAGCAATGTTTCAGACTTCGTAACAAAACATTTATGTTTTTTTTCTAAAGCACATGCTTTGAACAGTGAAAGACTGACTGACTGTCTGTCTTATATTTAACTGGAAACCTAAATAAAAAACATTGACCTTACAATCTCACAGGAACACATCACAAAATTGTCAACACATCACAACACCAGAAAAGGCAATTACAAAAATTTAAGTCACAGTAGTTGCATCTTATAATTCTTCATAAACTATCTGCAGAAGACACAAAGGACGCAAGAAACTTGTCCTCTAAATTCAAGGCTTAAGCTTTTTTTCCTTGGAGATAAGTTTCTACAATAATTTTTATTATTATATGAACATTACTAGCTCACCTCTACAGCTTCACAGCTCTTAGAAGCATGTGTGTAGAAAGGGGCAGCACAGGAAGCACTGGGGATCTCCGCAGACAGTAGCTGGAAGTATGAATTTCCACAGATGGGTCTGTCCAAGCCCATGAACCCAAACAAAAGAGCAGAGAAATGCAGTGCAGTGACTGAAGGCTAAAAGGCATGGGGGCGAGGTACAATGTGAGCTGCTCCTTTTGCCTTGCTCCCCAGCTTTTCTCTCGTTCAGACACGAAAAGCAATCAGAAATTAATAGAGTGAAGAAAAAAAAAAAAAAGATCTTCTATCTGGCTCCTAAGCGACAGGTATTCTCCTGTAACTATGGGGGCTCACCTCCCTCTAAATCTAAGAAACATGTCCCTGCCTGGTTCTTGACTAGCAAGTTTTCCCTACTCTAGCACTGCTGAAAGATACTTTTAACCCCTTCATACACACTTCAATTCACTTTGTAGGAAGTATTTTAAAAGTATTTCACACAAAATTAAAATATTGACGTCTATTGAGACTCTCCAGGCAACACAACTTCCATTTATTATAGGCAGGTATTTATACAAGGATTTTTGATATAATTTTCAAATTTGTTTAAAAAAAATTTAAGAGTTCCCATAGAAAAAAAAACCCACACTTCAGCATCTCCCTAGGTGCACAGGCATATGCTAAAGCTCCAAAAATATACTAAACATTTAAAAGACAGTAATAAAATCATCTTTGTTTCTGGTTCCTTGCTAGCCATCACACGAGAATATTATGTTGTCAAAAAAGATTAAATTTCAAGGGGAAAGCTGGACATTTCACATTAATAAATAGAACATCTGAAATAAATCAAGCCTAGCTTTTATTTTCCTATTCCGTGATAATTTACATTAAAATAACTGAAGGGCTACACAGAACAAACACCGAAATTGGTTAAACCATCTGCTGTCAAACCCACAAATCAATACAGTATTTTATTTATAATATGATGGCATTACAAATGAAAATAATAATTAAGTTAAACAGTCATCCTGGAGTTTATAAAGATCAAAGAGATTCAAAGAAAGATCATATTAGCTGTGCCCAAGTAGTTCATAAAAAAGCAAAGCACAAAACTAGGAAGCAACACATAGTATTAGAAGTAAAAAAAATAAAAAAAGGTTAAGAGAAGTTACATCGGCCAACTATGTTCAACTTCTCTCATTTCAAAAATCAAACATTTCAAACTTAAAAACAACAACAAAAAAAAAACAGAAAACAAAAAAAGTAGGCAGAGTCAGAGTTACAGTTTCTGCTACAACATTCTTTCTAGAGAAAATCCATCTGGGGACGCATCTGCACTAAACACTGATTTTAGAACTTGCTTATGCACCCTACCCAAAAAATGCTTGTAGTCTTCCATGCATTTTCCCAGGAACTAATTAAAACTACACCCATTAAGGTTAAGCTGACCAATTTCAACTGAACTGGTTAAGCAGACCTATTTCAGCTGAATTATTTAAACTTGGAAAGGCTCTAATGAGACATTAGCCTGAAAACCCTAGCCTTCGAAATGCCACAGTTCAACACCTGCCATTGCATCACCCTCCCTCCCTTTCCAGGCTGCAACATATTATTGCCAGTTGCCCACTTTTTATTTATTGAGCTACCAATACAACCCTGCCTTACATACTTCTAAATTCTCCTTCTCTGACCTGTAGCAGATGCAAATTTCTTAAAGCGAATGCTTTAAAAACTTTCTAATAAAGTTTAATAAAGGTATTCTCATGCAAAATGGATACTTCATAGACATTTACACATTTGTAGAACATGCAGTTATTGCCTTCCATTAATACTCTGTTAGCATATGGGTGCCAGCAATCCATGCATCCAAAGACTTTTCATCAAAAACCTAATCTACTTATTTCAGCATCTCACCCACTATAGACAAAGCTGCCCCAGTAACAGAGAGCACCTTTCAGTCGTGTTGTTGCCTACGTCTGCAGGTGTCAAACTGAAAGACTACAGTTTTTGAGACTGAAATACAATGAAAAGGTTCAGCCTTCTATTACAGAAATGTCAGCATAAGATACTTTTTCTTGGATACAAAGAGGTTTTACTTCTTTTAAAAATACCCCAGTACTAAGAAAGAGATAGCTGACAAAGGAACAGAAGAATTACAAGCTCAAAACTAACATAAAAAAAATCTCCAGGCAAAAAAATTCCGTATGATTGCAATCCCCTTTTAGGGGGAGGAATGGAAGGAGGTATGGAAACAGGCATACAAAGAACACGTTCTATTAATAGACTAATACATTTTTTATACACTTCACAGCTGACATATTGACATAAAAAAAAAAGGTGGAAAGCTAGCATAAAAAAATTTAGGGGCTTCTTCAACTACAACTAATATCCTTCTACAGTCTTCTCAAAAATACAGTATCTTTGTACAGACTTCTCATTATTCAACCTGAGTGCGTATTTTATCCCATTTACAACATTCTGAGACCTCGTACAATTAAAAACCACTTTCAAGTAATTTTTCTTTCAGGGATTTCACAGCAGCATACCTCTGAATTTAATATTCCATTTTTCAAGGTAACAAGATGCTATTTTCATTGTCAAGCTTTAAGATTAAACAGAAATTGAATTTAAAAATCTAGCATAAAGAAGTTATTTCAATAGGACTTAAAAGATTTACATTTGTAAAATTAAGTTCCATTTTACTAACTTATCCTGCAGGGATGCTGAAAAAAGCCATACGATTTTTATATTGTTTCTTAAAGAAGACAGAATTGTAGCAGCAGCAACAAGAATGTTTATCTCTGAATCTCCTTGCCACCCACCGGACACCTGTCAGTCTTGGCACTGGCCTTTATGTGCCCATGTAAAGAAGATTTTGCATGGCATAGCCCTCTCTTGACCAAATTAGGCTAACCTCATCTGCATTGACATCAGTGCCTATAATTTTGGAATCTCATCGACAGAAATAGCTTTATCACAGGGCCCAGCATACAAATTAAGCATCTGTATAGGGCATGCTGAACTTGTGGAAGTGATGAAAAGCTGTAGTGGAAAAATCTTAGCATACGCTTTGAAGCTATATCTAATTAAGGCAACAGTTAGCTACTTTGAGTGAATTTATTATTTGAAGTCTTGGTTTTAGTCCACTTACAGTATTCTCTGTTTGCACGCAAGCTCATGTTAAAACCTTTCATTTTAATCGAGAACGCTGAAGAGTAGTTCGGCCTAGTACATTTGAAAGAATTTAATTTTGGGTATATAGAAATCACACAAGTTTTTATTACCAGATCCCAGTTCCGTCTTTAAATTCAGCGTCACTAATCATGCTGTTTTTTATTAGAAGCCATTTCAGCTTGATACAGGATTACCTCCGGTACTAAGTTTGTGCTGTCTGTGCACGACAAACTAATACCACCGAGACACAATTAATTTTATTAATGTTATATGACTTAGACAGTAAGGGGACAGCCTAGTATATTGGATCACAATTTCCTTATGAATGTAGTGATCTAATTTTACAGAGGGACTTTTGGAAAGAAGCAGAATGACAAAACAATTAAGCTTCATAAGCAACCTCTGAAACACATTTGGAAAATGAGGGAAGAGAGGAGTAACTTGCACAACTGTAGCATAATTCCAGGCTCCTCATCACTCTGTCGGAGCTGGGAGTCTGCAGATCAAAAGGCGTGCAGCACTGCTCACCCTCTTATCCGAGGGAAAGGAGGATCAGCTGTCAGTTACTTCTACAAGTATGATGGAAGACAGACATGAGCCTCAATATAATTAAAGCCTTCCTCACCTCATGAAGGAATTTTAAGACTTATGGAAATATAGATGAGCACACAGAACTAAAGATCAGAACAAAAGAATAATAGAAAACACTAAAAACATTCTTTGCTTTAAAGTAAGTTACTGAATATGGATGTCATTGCTCCTGAAGGGAACAGTACTGGAAGTGCTGAGCCTACCCCTCAAAGACTTAGCTAGAAAAAAATACAAAGAAATGCAACCCAGCCTGTAGTTCAAGATCTCTGGGGTTTTTTGGGGGGTGACATGGGGAGCTGACCTGCAACATACGCAGCAGAGCCTTGCTTCCCATGCTATAAATCAGTCTACCTCCACCACAATTACCCCAACTTTTTTTTATATTGTTTTCTACACAAAATTACAAATTGTCTTCCTGCCTCTAACCAAGATTTTCCACGTGTAATCAAACAACTCACTCTAATTCTACTGTCCCTTCTTTTGCATCATATCCACATCCACCAAATTATAGTGTAGGAGAACAGGAAAGAAAGGTAGTACATACTGTGGCTGTCCCACCAGCCTGGTCAAAGTCCTGTTGCATACCACACCAGAGAACATCTCCTGGAAGTCACTGGTGAAAAGCCTAACTCTTGGTCTTTCATTTACTTTCCAAATTGTGAAGAGCATAAACTTTTGAATTCGTTAAAATAACAGATCAATTCTCAACACTGAACTTCTATTCTGCTTTGAGAGGTAGGAGTATTTCTATTCAGTAATTTCTATTTCTTTCAAGAAAGTTTCAGACATCCTTCTAGACAAGCAATACAGACGTTTTGGAAAATATCCTGCATTGAAAAGTATTCACAGCAATAAATCATTAGCCAAGAGTCATCTTTTTATAATCCATACTTACGATGTCCTTAATTTTAACCTCACCCCTTTTGGTTGCATCTTAACTAAATTCTCTTACAGTGTGTGCTTTTTGTTTTTTAATACACCAAAAGTTAGATTCCATGCTGGTTTTCCACAGAGCTCCCAAGTGAATTTATGCACATAGGTTGTTGCTCCCATAATGAAGTCATAATTCTTTATTTAAAAAGAAAAGTGAAAGGTCTGAAATGGCAATAGGCTTCACATATTGCCAAGTGTTCAAATTCCAAAGGCAGAATTAGCTTTCTCAGTGGCTTTTCATAAGAACTCATCAAAAATTTCACAGCACGTCCTAAGTACTCATCTTCAAAACCCCGGCCCAGCACAAAGAGATCAGAGCCCAAACATCAGTCCTTCTGGGCACCCAATTTAAGCCTGCTAGAATTGTATTCTTCCAATTGTTTAATTACATACAGCCCTCATGTAAAGTGTAGCTCCCCAGCCTGAGCTTTTTCCTCTGTTGGGAGTGCGTGGAGGGGAAGAAGAGGGCAGGAAAGGTAAATTGGGATGCAAGATCTCACATCAAGCACTTAACGAATGAGAAGCATACAATCATGATCCAAGAAAAGCTTGATTTACATGTCTGCACTAATAAGCAATTACAAGATGGAAGCATGAGAAATATCTTTTTCTCCAGAGTGGCATTTAACTCCCTTATAAGTACACACAATCCTCCATTCTTCTTAGACAAAAAAAAAAAAACCCACAAGGAATGGTTATAACGCTTCTCACAACACAAACAAGTACATTTTGTGCAATAAAGGAGGCAGAGATTTCCTGGAAAATATTAACAAAATTAAAGCCTCAGAATGCATTGATGTAAGGATGTTAACATGGATTGCACAGGCAATCCAAATGCACGTTTCCTAAATTCTGTGCTCATCTTTAGAATTACATCCATAAGGGAAGAAAACTTATGTCAATAAGTTTTTGTTTTCTTTCAGTTATAAAAAACAAAAACCAACAAACCAAAAACCAAACTATAAAATTCTATTGAGTCAGAACATACTTTACCCACAAAACTTCATAAAGTTGCAAACTCTGGATTCATTTCAGGGGCCACTTCAGCTGTTTTAAGATACAAACTACATACATACATACCTACCTCATCACTTCTAACAATAGAAAACAAATTAAGAATTTTTTTAAAAATTCACAAATTGAAAATGCATCCCAAGCAGCATAGCAATAAATCTTTACATAGAGACATATAAATATACTCAGCATATAAACTGTATTTGGAAATAAATGCACAAATTTAAAGCAATCAATCTTAACCAGCAAGTACCAGCTTTTTACAGAAAGCAGTACAATGAAAAAAAATTAAAGTAGCTACGTACACCATTTGATTTTTATCCTTCTAGACCTGAGCTACTTACACTTTTCCCTGAACAACGAAACTTTGTACACTGGATTGGCTGCCTGTATTATCTACAAGCCCAAAAGTTCAATAAAAAGCTTTAAAACTCCTAGGTTTACAATTTGTCCGAAGTTGCTTCCTCTAGGCAGGTTAGTTCAACACACAATTCCTACTGGAGCTGTAAGTGGTGCGGTAATCAGGGCCAGGCATGGACAGGGCATTAGCCATAAAGCCATCTGTCCTTAGCGATGACAGTAAGTTTTCAAGTGCATAGTTCACGCTGAAACGCCTTTTACCCTGCAAATTTAACATCATACAAAGCTTTGAACGGGTTAGCCACAAGAGCACGGTAGAGTGCTCCAGAGCCTCCTAAGAACCTTTGCAATAATTACAATGAGACTAAACATTGCTATAATTAAGTTTCCTTGCTTAATAAAAATAATTGCCTAATGTTTTAAAATCCACAGGTATAGGGCAGTTTATCTGAAAAACTGACGCCTCTCATCGTCAGGTTATGGCTCATGTTTAGTGGTACAATACTACTATCGTAAGTACTTCAAGATCCCCTTGAACTGAGAGATTGCAACGCTGCCTGTTACAGTATGTACACACGGGGTACAACACCCAGGGCTGGCGTTGACCTGTACCTCAACACATGTACATTGTTAGATCTTCTATTTATTCCCTAATTTTGAAAAACAGGTTTCTATGTACTAAACATTCGAGAATTAAGAAGAGGTACGACTAATAACCTGAACTCCTTTCCTGGCTCCAGCCTCCCACATGACAAGCGATACAGGAGGCTCAGCGCCCTTCAGCTCCACACCTTTCAGCCTTCCACCAAGGCATGGCTCGCCCTGAGGCAACATATATTATTCCACTTCTTTCTAATTCCAGACACGACACGTTGTGAAAGAGAGGGATAAGTTCACACAAATGCAGGGCTCCCGAACAGAGGCACTGGATTCAAAAACTTAAATTTTTGCAAGTAGGTATCTATTATCATATGTTGGAACAAACCATGGAAAGACAGCTTTGAAATAGGAACTGTAACTTCTTCAAGGCTTAGGAAGGCAAGTCTATTATTGCATTAGAGAAAAATATGGTTATGTTTAAAAACCAGCATACATCTGTGAAACACTCAGGATAAATTTCAGTTTGCCTCAAAACAGTACATTTTCATGCTAATACTATAGCATTTTCTTTTTTTGTAGAAAAACATAAAGACATCTAGAGGCTAAAAAAGTCTTTGAATGCAAAGTTATAACAGTCACAAAAAATATCCCCTACAAAATCAGCTGAAAGGACAACAAGCTCCTTTCCACTGACAGATGAGAATAGCTGGATATTCTCACAATATTTTCACGGAAATCATTCCATATAAAATGGAACTCCATAGGCATACTTAAGCAAGTAGCTTATCAGCCCCCAGCCCCTTCCTCCCTATAAATTACATCACAAACCCCTCAAAAGAGGAATGTAATTTTTAATCTGTAACAAAATATCACAACATACTCATTTTACTTTAATTTTTCCTGGACATTTTGTACCATAAAATATATATCAACAAACTCGCCTCATAGATTACTTTGGTATTTTTTTCCCCTAACTTCTATGGTTAATTTCTGTGCAACAGTCTGAGATTCTTCCTTTAAAATTAAAGGGGTGGTGATTTCTCTAACTATTTTTGTTATTTCAAATGTACAAAAGGGTGAAATGTAAGAAACCCAATGAAAAACTGAAAGCCCCCTCCTGCACTTCAGATGAGACTAAAAATAGGTAAGAAAGATTAACATCAGAACTGCTTAAAACTTTTGTTTGCTCTTAAGACATAAAAAATGGGAGGAGAGAGAGATCTCAACAAATTTTTGAGACAGAAATATAATTTTCAAGGAACCATATTTGGGTTTGGTTTGTCTTCCCCATGTTAAATTATCTATCTGATAGAGCTTTGTTTACTCAGTTTCAACTTCAATGGGTTTCATTTCCTACCTTTTTCTCGCACTAGCAAAAGTACAACCAACCTCCAAATTTCTGAAGAATATACACAAACATTCCTCAAGCCCAAAGAAGATGACCTATTCAACAGTGCTACTTGGTTGCTCTTACCTTTTAAGCTTTTGTGCTGCAGCAAAACATTTTTAACAATGGCTGCAAACTGCTTGGGAAACCTGACAGTAAGATAGTTCATTAAGCATGCATTTAGAAAAGGGGAGGCTGGGGAAACCCACCTCAGGCCTGTAATGAGGCATAAGAGCTTCTCCTGAAATAAGATGAGCAAACATTTTGCAAAGTCAGCAGAGTAACCCAAGTCTTTACCGGAGCTGGGAGAAAGGAGTGATTGAATTCATGAATCCATAAATGCACACAGCATGTGTACCCTAAGAAAGGAGAAGACAACATGCATGGGCTTTTCTTTAATGGCCATTCATGACAATTAACTAACTGGAGGCAGGAGCTGAGGCTCACCACCAGATTAACCCAAAAGAAACCTGAACTCCACTTCATAGTTCAAAGAAACATGGAACCAGAAGAGAAGCCGGGCATATTCTTGCCCCGCTCACCAAGCAGCAAGTAGACTATTTCCCACCCACTGCCTGACAGCTTCCATTTTGGAATGCATATGCAACAGCACATCTATGAACGGCACCAGTTTGGACAAAGTTCTTAAAAAGTAAACTACCCAATTTCCATCAATATATTAATCTGGACTGCTAGATATCTGGAAACCCTTCAGAGTGCAACTCAGTATCACACACAGCAAATCAGCACATTCTGTGGACTCAGATCACTTGATACAATAAAGCCTAGCACAGACTCAGTGAGTTTATGAATATGGGAACAGCCTACATGTATGCACTAAATCTGTGCATGTCAAAGCATGCTACACGTGTGCAGAAGGCTCCTCATATTCCCAGCCACCTTCTTGAACACAGAATACTAGGTGACTCATTTCCTTGATGTGTACCTGTATCATTTCAGTGTAGGTAAGACACCTTTTTTTTTTTCTTTCTTTTATTTTAAACTGCAGGTGTTGTTAAAACTCCATCAGACCAAATCAACATCATACCAGTGGCATTCCTTGAAATGAAAACAGTCCTGCTAGCAATCACTTGCCATATTGGATATTAATCCAAGTTCCTGAAAAGATTATTTTTGGGTGGGAAGGGGAGACCAATGGGCAGGAAGGTAATCTGGCTTTCTAGAATAGTATTTTTTTTGTACCAATGGTCAAAACTGAAAGCCAAGCTACCAAAAAGTACCCAGCACTAAAAACATTGAAGCATCATCAGATTAGTAGAGAAACAAAACGAGTAACTAGAAACAATGCATTATGTCAAGTATTACACAGATTCATATCTTAAGATTTCCAAATAGCCAAGAACTGTAATACACCTAAATGGCATATCAATGCTCTAATGATTATCAATGACATAACAGGCCCATTATATCTGTTGATATAAAAGGCTAATTCACTACCTACAAAGACAGTTTAATCTTTAAGAAAATTGATAAAGCTATCTTCAGTATCTAGATAATGCTATCTTTAGTATCGCGATTTAGATGCCTTCTAAATCTACAGAATCCTCCTCAGGTATGCCATCGAATTTTTTTTTTTTTTTTTTTTTTCTTCCTTGCACTCCTGTCTAGAATTCTGCAGAATACCAACAGCCTGCAACTTAATTCGGATGTCACCACAAAGGTCTCTAAGATATCAAGGATGGCAGATTCTGGATCCGTGTGATGATGACTTTACATTAAGTTCTTTATTGTGCTGGTAAAAGAAGAGTCTGTCTGTTGATGGAATCAAAGCCATTATTCCACACAAAAACTTTCTTGTAACAGTACAGATGAAATGTAGTCAGGCATTAACTCCTTCCGTCCCCCAGCCAGCCCTGAAAGAGCAGATCCTCGAACTCTCTTAGAAATCCTCTATCAAGAGGCTGCCTTCAGGAATAGCACCAACCCATGCCAAAATACTATCAGAATAACATACTTGGTTATAATATAATGTCTAAGATAAAAACCTATTTTAGAATAGGTTTTTATTTAATTTAATAATCACCCACCATTTTTATGATGCAACATCTACCAATGTTTGTAATTCAGACACTACAATAAGACTTTCACTTCCCCTTTTTCCTCCAACCGAAAAACACTAACCAAATTTTATTGTTACAGAAATACTAAGCATTTGATCTAAAATCTTAAGAGTTATTGAAAACATGCAATCTTTTGAAAAGAGAGGCTGAATAAAAAATAAGAAGAGAGCATTCTCTTAACTTTAATGCCCTCCACTAATGCATAAAAGGCCGGGAACAAAAAACTTGTGTATTCCAATAGCTGTAATTATGATGCTTCACCTATTGCACTTGAATGAAAGGAATAGGATACAAAAATAATTTTTTTTTTTTCTCTGACGCACAAAGCATTTTTTAAATAAAGTTATTTAAATCAATACTATCTGCAAATTATAATGAATGTATCATACTTGCATTTAACTTTTAAGGAAAGAATTTAACGAGCTTATGTGAACTTGGAAACTCTGAGACAGTAAAAAATATTCAAGTTTCAACTGGAGTTGCTTACATTTGCCTGTACAGATACAGCTTCTGGAGCACTGCTCTGTAAGCTTTCAATGCACAGCTGTGCCTATCTTCCAGGCAACACCAAGGCAGCTAGTTATTACCCACAAAATCAGTTACTTTGCTTTTCCAAACAAAAAACAACACCAACCCACCAAAAACCAGCCTAGAAATTCACTTCAGAAGAAAACAACATTTATTTTTCTCTTGATCTGCATACCTGAAACCTGTTTGCAGAAAGAAACTCAATACTAAAGACATTCTGTAGGTGTCACTTTCCAGAAGAGAACTTAATCACCAGCTTCTTCAGCTTCCATTCCTCCTGCTCAGTTTCTTACAACCGCACTTTCCTTGCATATATGTGAGGTACCACAAATTCTTAAGTAACTGACATAATTTCCAGAGACAAATCACCTAGATGGCTGGACAAAGCTGATTAAGAAGATACAGTACAGACATCCCAGCTTCATTTGAATGCGTGGGAAGAACTGACATTGGTGCCAACACGTTTATGTAATGTGGTCCCTGCAGATGTTCAACTGCTTTGAGTTGTCAGCTGGCTTTGGAGATACACATCACAAAGCAGACTAGCAATTTAAAGAAGAACCCTCCAGGTGGTGTTGTGTGGATTTTAACATGGCAAGACATCTTGAGAAGCGTGCTGTGATATCTACCATATAGAACAGAAAGTTGTAAAAACCTCAATGACACATTCCACCATGGGCTAATTAGAATTAATTTGTGCCACATGGCCTCAAGAGCTGCTCTTAGAATATTTAAAACTCAATCATCTTCAAGAAGGCATCCTTTTGCTATTATTTGGTCTGTGATTGTAAGACAATTTAAAGTAGCAAACCTGAAAATTCTTCATTCCAAAGCTTGTCCGTCCACACATAACACTTTTAAATGTCTTTATTTCTTGTTGAAGTGTGTGCATGTGCACCTGACAGAGAATGAATGAATGATCTAGTTTGTCCCTTTACCACAGAAACCAGCAGAGCACTGCACGTGGGACACCTTTTGTTTCCTTACAAGGAATCCAAGGACAAGGCTAAAGCATGCATAGTTCTTAAATACCACTATATAGGAACTCCTACATCAAATATTGGAAAAAGCTAAACAAGTACATTCCCCTCACTCCAATTTTTCTTCCGTTTAAATTACAGGCTCTGCTATGCATTTTACCTATCTTTCCTGATAGTTTTACACATTCAAATAGATTTTTCTCCTCCTTCTCACTGCTGTTGAAGTATTCTACCTCTATGGATTTAACATCAAAAAGCACGGCTCATGCTCCTCCTAAACACTACATATATTTGCATGATGACAGAAAATGGATTCCAGTTAAAGTTGTGAGTTTAAAAAAAAAGCTTTCTTCCTAGATGAGACAGTAGGAGACGCAAACTTTTATGTGCTCTATTTTGTGCCTATGAAGGACTGATTATTGGAGTTTTCACACAGTATGATGAAGAGTTGGCATTACCAAGCACAGCCCTCATGGGTCTGTCCACTAGCTAGCTTCATTCAAACATTCCTTGAGAACTTAAAAAGCAATCAGCTTCACAGCCCTTCAGTCTCCCCTTAGCAGAACACCTATTAAAAATAGTCAAACAGAAACATTTGATACAATACTTGAAACGTACTCATGAACGTGAACATTCATGAAAGATAAATGCAGTTCCTTTAACAGGAATTTTATTGGCCGTGGAATACTAAAGAAAACATTTTATTTTAAAGGCCACCCACCAGAGATTCCTTGTCCCAGCTAAAGACGTAGAAATCATGTTGCTCTCCACAGCAAAAAACATGCCCAGTAAACAGAATATCCCATGGCTGTTGTTGGAGATGTAGCATTAAAAAGCTATTGTGAAAGACATGTCCTTATCTCACAAAGTAATTTTTCCACAAATAAGCATAAGTGCATTTATTTCTTTTAGTGAAAAAGCAATATACTACTACAAGAGTGACAGTGCAATTAAAAGTGGAAGCCACACGAAAGACTCTAGCGCTAATGCCAAGAGTCTGCACCAATGATTCTGTATTACTGGTCCTGAGCCCCAACTTGCACCATCAGACCCCAGAATATCTATGTATATTTCCGTCTTCATTCTCATCCCTTTTCTGACTCAAGCAGCAGTGTGAAGGTTTACAGACTGACCAGACCATTTTCCCCTAAGCATGAGTCCCTCTGCTGCTCAAAAGTATAGGAGCAAAACTACCATATTCTACGGTAGACAGAAGAGACCATAGAAGAGCCTGTAAGACTTGGAAAAAGAATTTATGAAGAAGAAAAGATTCCAAAAACAATTAAGTGAAGGGATACACTTCTTTTTAGCTGCATAGCTAAGACGGGAACAGAGATGCTGGAGGAGATGGACATTTGAGCAGCACCTTTCAACCAGATCACACAGGACATGAGAGGTCGCTGCTGTCAGGGCAGAGATTGGACAAAGTCCCTTATCTCACCTACAGTCCTTGCACAATTCCTCAGCCCTAGAGCAGGGGTTTAACGGTATTTTGATTCCTGATTTTATTGTAACATTATTTTTCATAACAGTACTGAGAAAGATTTAAAATGCAGACAGCCCTTGTACATTTCAGCGAAGAAGTGTAACTAGACTAGCATACACACATCTAGTTCAGAACTGCAAACTGAAGGGAAAAAAGAAGTATTTAGGTAGGGTGAAACTCACAAAATATTTAGACCTGCATGCTATGAAACTAAAGGATATAATCATTTCACCAAATATCAATTTTAACTACACAAACATTTCATCTGCCTTCACCTTCAGACCCAAAAATCTCCTATCTTTGTTGAACCCAAACGTTACATTGTGAATGCACCAATGAATTTTCACTAATATGTGTCTTTTTCCTGAACTAGAAAATGTAGGACCATTGACTGATAAAACAGTAAAAACCTGCAGGATGCATGGGATTGAATATAAAAAAAGAAGGTATTAAAAAAAGTACTGGAATAACAGGACGCCAAGTCCCTTGCCTGCCTGTAAGGTTGTTCTTACCAGGTCAGTTTGTTCATGGCATGAAACCTGACTTTGAATTATTTCAGTTCATTATGGGTCTAATTAACCCACATTAGCAGCTTCCTTGTTAGTCCTCTGGATATTGCTCTGGTGTTTTTACCAAACCCTTTCCAGTTGCTGAATTGTGGACTAAGGACAAAAGTATATTTCACAATCCCCCTTTATAAATTATTTCAGGCCTATACTCTCTACTGGTTGACTTGAGTGTTCAGAAGACTTATAGTGGTCAAAAGGAAGGGTGAGGTTTCAGGGGAAAAAAAAACCAAACTACAGAAACTAAAAACTGTAACCACACTCTCCATCTGAACACTCAGTAGAATCAGGCTCATTTCCAAAACCAGGATTCTCTTTCTTTCCTCATGTCCTACCTTTTTTCAAGTTAAGTCACCTAAACCCTAACCAACAGCTACCTCTCTCCCCAATTACCAAGCACACTAACAACCATGCTCCAAAAGACACTGTCACTCCATAGTCAGAGATGTTCTTACACCTAGCATTGTACCCTGCACCCACCAAAAGTCATCCTGCAATCCAGAGGCAGGGTTGCTGAAACCACCGGTGAATTCAGTTCTAGGCACACCTCATATGCAGACCCTTTATCCCAATTGCATGCAGGCAGCAGTCCTGCATCTGCCACAACTACGAGGCAAAGCAGCAGCTTCGGGGGCCCAAACTGGGAGTACAGATAATTATATCATCTATGAGACAATACCACCAACGAAATGGACGTAAAGCAGTTAGCATCCCTGTGAGGCCCCAAGAGAGGCTCAGAAGACCACTGCAACAGAAGAGTAAGAGCTGTCTCACTGCTCTGGCAGTGCTGGAGGACACTGTACAGTTTCAACAAGGGTGAGAAAATTGATACAGAAACATTGAAGTACGCGACTGAGAAGCAAGCTCGATGTTGGAAACCGTAACTCAGCAACTATTGCCTCACTGGAAGCCTCTCTGTATTGTGTAGGCGCTACCATACTCTCTGCAGCATGATCTTTTTTTCATCCTCTGCAGAGAATTAGTGGCACAGCCCAGAGCCAGCAAAGAATATCACTTCACGAGAAGCAAGGATGAAAGTGCACACCACTAGGTGACAACAACATGCACAAGCCTAGGTGTCCATGGAAGCCCTAGAAGCCCACAGCTTTCTCCTCCTGACCAGAGCTGCTTTGTTCTTTTTTCCCAAAGCACTGAAATCAGTGGAGTTCATAAAAAGCAGAGATCTGCTTAAAACTTTACTACATATTATTATAATAATAAATAATCCATATATTTGCAATAGATCCACTTCCTTTATTTACCAAACTCATTCTCATTGGGACTTTTGGAGTAAAGTGAAGACACCTGAAACTTTCACAGAGGGTTTGAGAGGCTGTCTCTGGGTCTGGGCTACCACGTAGGAACATGAAGAAAGCAATGCCACAGACCAAGTAGTAGAGGTGAGAAAATACAAGAGACAAACAGATGGGGATCAATGTGTGCATTCAACAAAACCATATTGCTTTCAAAACAATCTCACAGAATGCAGAGGTAATATTCTGCCATCAAGTGCTTCACACAAATGATCTGATCTTCACTTTCTCCCAGAAGGCACTGTGGCACAACTCTGATACACTGTCTTTAGTCAGTCCTGGTTCTTCCTCTCACAAATATTACAACGGAAACTTCAGATAAGACCTTTACACAGCACGTTCTACAGCAAACATAAAGAGCTATTAAGAGAGGACACTCACATACATAACTTTTTCCATCCTCAAGTTTTACTTCATCTGCAGAACAATCACCTGCTACTGATCAATTCTCTTCTCACCAATGCCAGCATGCATGAAATGGAAGCCAATACATTTCTTGTCACAGCTTCTTCTCTTCTATCATGATACAGCGAATGTATCAGCAGTACAGCCTATCTTACTATCTATCTTATCATTTACTCTATGTTAACGGCTCCCAGGAACGTTCTCATGGTGCCGCACTGGGCAAACCGGCACATGGCACCCAAACTCCCTCAAGACACTTCTCCTAGAACAGGGATTGGGTTCCACACAGGCCCCTAACAAACCCTTCCACAAACATCTCCACAGAACTGAATGCACTTCAGGGTGGGATTCAAAATAATTCTGCCTATCAACATAATCAGCATACTGTGTGCTCTACTAAATTCAACAGAAACGGATGGCTGAACAACTGCGCACACATGTACTCAGTCAATCCAACTTTGTTTGACTTGGCATCTCAGTAACACAGAGAACAGCTATCACGGTACGATCGTCCTTGGACTAAGACATGCTTCAGGGCAAGCTCTATGAAGTTCGAAGGAGATATCTAATGACTAGGAATTGGGGGCGGGGGGGAGGAAGACTGAAAAGAACAATCCCAACAGTTACCTAATACCATCCTGAAGTACAATAGTGTAAAACTATGTGTCTTTATCTATTGTTTATTCTGACCAAGTGCTTCTAAAACCTTACTGTAAATGATAACGGCTGTGGATCTAGTAAGTATAAACTTCTTGTTTAGAAAGATTCCGTGAAAGCAACAAATCTTCTAGAAATTGATATATTTAGGATATGATTTCATCCTGTGACTTGCCGGACACTGGACAACATGGTAGCAAATGGTACAATGAATACTGGGTTCTTCTCTTTTCTGCATCTATGCAGCACTCACCATATCCTTATCCTGTTACCACATTTTCATATATATCTGTATGTTAATTTTCATACATATTACTCACACACATACACACACACACACACTAGCAAACCTCTCAAGTATTCTAAGCAATTCTCCAAAGACAAAAGAAAGGAGTGACCCTCACGTTATGACACATTTCATTTATAAACTGTAACAACCATAAGTACTTTTCAGTAAGAAGTGCAGAAAGACTCTTCCAGTTTCACATGAAAATAACCTTTCATTTGTACAATATTTCTAAACGTACTAGTCATACACATGAGAAAAACAAACACAACATTTCATATTTTGAAGACACTTACAAACTGAAATTTCCAAACTAGATGTTTTATGGTTAAAAAGAGGAGGAAACAGATTCTTTTGACTTAATGTACTTTATCACGCATTTTCTCAAAGGTTAACAACAGCCTTTTTCAAATTTTCTTTTTACCAAGTCAAATCTATCCAACATCTGAAAGATACAGAAGTGCAGACCCATCTAATAAAGATGAAATTACAGATTTTGAAGTTAGGTAAATGCTAATGTATAGAAAACATGGTGTGCACAACACTTTTTACAAGAATACTAAATAGCAGAATACAGTGCACCAGTTAATTTGAATTACACCAGGGAATTATTCAGCCCACTCTTGTTTGGGGAGAAAGTGAAACAATTCCGCACAGTTATGAGCTGTTCTGGACATTCCTCCAACTGCAGCGGGAACAACTTGAGTCAGTGTTGCCACACGTTGTGCTGCCTCTGACTGCACATCCCGGCTCCTTCCCTTGCACCAACACCCTTGCACTCAGATCCCACAAGAAAGCCAGGAAGAGCCAAATCAGCAGAAAATTACTACTACAAAATGGAAAGGGCTTTTTGCTGCTGTAGCTCAGTGAACTAGCTTTTTGCAGGGTCCAAGGAGTGCAGATGTCAGCACAAGAGGAGAAGTAACGATACGCAGCTAAAAGCAATTACTGTGCAAGCAATGCTGCTTCCATGTAACACTAAAAGCACCTCGGAACTACAGCTGCAGACATTAAAGAAAACTCTTCTGTGAAAAAGAATAATTGCTGTTTAAAATAACATTCATAATAAAAACTATGGCTCCAGTCAACAATAATCATCAACCACCACGCCTCTCCAAGCACTAAGCGCAGTATCAGAGTGTCAAATAAGGCAGAATTCAAGAAACTGTCTTCCTGTTTTTCATAGCACTTTAAATGCAAAAACCACTGCACTTAACTTTAACAATCTTAATTTGAGGAATGTCAGAAACAATAAACCTTCTGAAACAGGTATTGTTACATTAAGAAATTAGTTTAAGATGTATTATTTAGCTTGTTGATCTTTGCCTCCTCTTACCCTAACCAGACACTCCGCCGCATTCAGCAGAAGAGAAAGTTTTGACCTCTTAGCTCCCAAATTGGTTTCAATACAATTAGATTTTTTTAGTATATAGCCTTTAGTATATAGCCTATGCTATCATATGAATACAACAGTATTAAGGATAAAGAAAAAGTCTTAAACTTCATTAGTCATAATAGTCTTCCCTACTTAGCCAACCAATCATGAATAATAACTTCTTGTCTAATCCTCTCAAATCATCTTTCCTAAAAAGCTCGTGAAAATGGATTAGCCTTGTAGTGCACAGCAGATTATTGCACTTACAGTCTATTGTACCAAAAGGCAGTAGGCGAAGAATTTTAACCAAGGGCCTTTTATTAAGACACAAAACATCCCTTTGGGCCTCAACTTAGGCTGGAGGGCACTGGCAAGAAAAATGCCATAATATCACGTGAAAAAATAAAACCACCAAGGTAACCATAGCTTCAACCATCCAGCACTCCTAGGGAGACAAAGCCTTTCTCCTCCTTAAAAGAGCCTAAAACTCAACTCAGACCACAAAGTCTAACATTCCCTGAAAGCAAAACTTAAGAAATTTCGTACCCACAATTTGCTATGTTTAACTTCTAGTCTTCATTTAATTTTGGTTACAAAATTGTCACAATAATCTGAAGTGATAAAGATATAAGCAGAGTGGCTCTGTTCAGAGGAAAACGAGCACCCTTTTTGAAAGGGGAAGGAAAAAAATTGGGGGAGACAACAATTTCTTTAAGTTTTTGGGACATTTGAGTTTTTTACCTTGAGAATCGCATAAGTTCACTTTTGTTTTTTCTTTTTTTTAAATTCAGGCAATAAAGTCCTACCATTTCCTCTGTCAATTTGAGGGCTAAATGCTAGCTGTTCTATCTGGACAAAGATGTAATCAGTTTTTTTGTCAAAATGAAAACACACTAGAAAAAGCTGATTAAATATACTGTTTAAGTCTATACTATAAAAGCGCAGAAAGTCCTGTTACCACCACACTAAAGAAAATGCAGCTCAGATTTTACAACAGAAGAAATGGTGGAACAAAACTCCATAAACTCTCTAGATCTCATAAGCAAGAACATTGAAGAAAACTCCTTGCCTTAACCTCCACACATAGGCATATTTTATTTAGCAGTTGCACACCACGTTCTCAGCTGTAAAAGAAGCCATATGGATTTTTCTTTGCCCAATATAAGAGATCAATTACTGCGGTTGCTGAAATCTGAAGTCTAAAATTCTACAGATAGCAACGAAGGAAATTCATTTCAGATTACTGTTGTGCAAGAATTTTACTGAAAAGTTTGAAAAAACAGAAGCACTAGTCCGTGCCTGACAAAATGTGAAACCACCTCAGTGCATCGTCAACTGCAACATCAATGTATGGAATGTATTAGCTACAAACAAAGCAAGAAATAACACATCCCAGCATCACTTCTGCCATGACAGCTATGGTCCCTCCACTACCAGACTACACTATTAAAAAACAGAGTATTTTTTGTAAGAGTGTTAGCTTTCTTTGATCTAGATGTATAACTGAGTTCCTCAGGAAATCACTTGCGTGTCAGCATCCCAACACCGTACCTCAATTTCTAAGACAACTAACAACCACCACCATCAGATGGAGACCACACGCAACGACGCCTATCCTTTTCCATACCAAGGCTGATTGATCTACTGACATATCAAGCTTCCCATTATAACCTTTTCCCCTCACACCCTTGGAATAGGATCCTGTATCTTTTCATGTGGTTTTTCTCCCCTTGGGATAGAATTGATCCCTTGCCCTGAAGTGGGCAACAGGTTGTATTTCACGTGTAATAAATATGCAATTTTACTAGTCAGACTAACCTCCAGCTATATCTGCTACGAAAAAAAATTACTGGGAGAAGAAACATCCTCTTTCTCTCCACATATTTCATCTGGCAGCAAGGAGCAGGAGACGTAGTAAAATGTTCCGCTAATACAGAGCTATCCTCATTATTCTCGTTGCAGCAATGTCTTTCTGATGCTCAAGCAGACAAAGGAGGGCCTGCTGCAAAATTTGGCTCCTTCACACTTCCAGCCAGGAGCTGAGAAAAGAATTTGCCCTCTACCTTGCAATGAAAAGCAGACTCCAGGAATCTCTTTAATTATAATTATTGTGGGAGTGTGGTCAGGAAGATAATAAGTCAGATTGCCGTATCACAGGTGTACAAAGCAGGGGGAAGTGGGAAGAAAACAGGAGTTAGACTGCTGTAACAGAAACAAAAAATTCTCAGGCTATGCAAGGGAGGAGGGCAGGGAAGGTGAGATAACAGCCACAAGTTTATTTTTGCCCAGAAAGAAAACAAAATATTTGTCTACAAATCCTCTACAATACACCTAGGATGCAATCATACAAATAAACAATTCCCCAACTAACCTTTCAATCCAGTTTTGCAGAACTGCATTTTTATAATAAAATATTCTGTCTTTGGCAGATTGCCTTCCTGGATTACACAGGGTGCTTATTTACACTGCAGTTACTTGTTAATGACATAATCAGAACAAACTGAGGAAAACTTCACATCTAATGAAACACAAACTCTTCCAAGTTTTCCTATGAGGATTTCTGTGCATAACACTGGACTGGAATTTGAGAGGTCTAGGTTCAATTCCTAGTCCCAGACACATGCTTCCTGTAAGACCCTAGGTGCGTGTGCGTGCACCAAACATTTATATTTGCTTATACAAAAGAATTTTCTCAAGTACAATTGAACATTTCATTTAGCTGTGAATGTACACAAAGGACCATTCGCACAAAATGCATTTTTTGGTATGATTTCCAAGATTAAGACTAAACTCTTCAAGTTTTTAGCAAGTCCATCCTCAGTCCTTCATTTACAAGGAAAGGATATTCTAACTATCAGAATACACTACATTCCTTTTAATAGTATCATGAGTTACGTGAATTTATATCTCTGACACCCAACTGTACAAATTCACATGTGGGAAGTATTGATGTGTGTTAACAAAGATTTACACAAGAAGACAATCAAATTACTCTGGTTTCACAGTTCTGGAAGAAAAAAAAACAAACAAACAAACAAACAAAAACAAAACAAAACAAAAAAAAAACCAAGAACAACTAATTTGAGCTGCCAAATTACTCACTATTTCCATGCAGACTAAGTGAATTTTTAAGAAAGGCAAATGCAACAGGTTTATTCCAATCCAAAAGGTGTTTCTTATATGTGAGCCTGGCAGAACCTGGAAATAAGAGTCACTAATCTGAGATCTTTCACGTTAGAAAATGACTGAGTATATTCAGAAAGCTACAATTTTAGCAGAAAACAAGTGGAAACTTGTAATACTGAGTGATGAGGGAAACAAAAGCAAACAATAAGCCAATGGTCATTGACATGACAGAGAACTGTTCTAACAAGTCACCATTCTAACTACTGCCAGGGCTTCCCCCCGCCGTAGGCTTTCCAGAAAATAAAAGAAATAAGGATTCAACTGCAGCTGTCCTCAACATTATTTTCCACATGCCGAAACAGTAGAACAACAGAAATGTCAGAAAAATTACATTATTTTTATGATACTTATTTTACCTCATAATTGAGCATATTACCATATTGACTCAGAATTAACCCAATTTGGATACTGTTGCTTTTCTCAAGCAACCTTAAAAAAAACCCAAGAGACTTACTTAGCAAATACAGGGGTGGGTTGTTTTTTTTTTTTGAAGAAAAGCTGCTCAAACAGACATCCCATACAAAATACTTCTAATTCCAAAAGCCTGTATTTGCACTACATTACTACACTATTAGTTCATATAGAATATTAAATATTCATATACTAATGCCAACTTCTTGTAAAATTGTTTTATGGTTAAAATTCAGTATTTCACAACTTCAGGGGCACATAACTACAATCTCTCTTTTCAAACCAATCACGGAATCTTTAGAGTTGGAAGGGACCTCTAGAGATCATCTAGTCCAACTCCCAATTTCTCTTTAAAGATAGCATCAGAAAATTGAGGTTCATACAAAGCACAAAACATACTATTACACAACCTGGACAAAGAAGAATTGACTTCTGGTGATTTAAGACAATCTAATTAATGGGGACTTGAAACTATTATTCCACTTAGATCTTACATAGGCAATTACAGGCCATGAAATAAGCTCCTATGACCTTTTGCAGAATTAAAGTACCGATGTTGCTTTACACTACAACATAAGAAAAAGTTAATTGGTCATAAAACTGAGAGGGCATTTTAAAAATGAACTGCCACATAAAATTACTGTAGTGCATGAAATCTCCAATCAGAACTTGTCCGTGCTACGCATAGAGTCAGAGTCAGTCTCTCACTCTCATATGAATATATAGATGCAATCTCAGCAACCAGACACAATAAATACAAGATGAAGGGAATGGCAAGCATAGCAACAACACACAGAATAAATTACAGAGGTTAAGAATAACATCATGAAAATTATTTCATTATTTTAACTTTTTAATTATTCATGCAGCAGAGATATGGGAAACGGCAGAAGACAGACAATAAAAGAGGAAGCAACTGAGAAATGTTGATGGAAAGAATTAGAAAGGTATAGAAGAAAAGTAATGAAAAACAGTGGATGAGGAAAGACAGATGTTTATGGTAACATTCCACATTCAATAGCAGGGCCAACCTAAGGCATTCCTTCCCTCTCACCAGTGCTCATTACTCCTGGTCTAGCATTGTGGTATACTGCTTCCTCCTTTCTAACAGGCACGATCATTTGTGAAACTGTCCTCTGAATAAGCCAGGGCTGAAAAATAACCCGATTAAAAAAAAAAAAAAGTTGACGCAACTAAGAAGAAAATGCAGGAGCAGAAGTGAGCAGCTGCAAGGGAAAAATAGGTCATGCCAACGCTTCTCCCAGCAAAGAGGTGCAACCATGGGATTAAAGACAAATGCCTACGTTCAGACCATAAAGATACATCTCTCAACTGTGTATTGTAACACTACATGCAGAGCAAAACATTTTTGGATCACATCAGGTGATAAACACTGAAAAGAGGAGTCACACAGCAAAAGGCAGCCAAAGCGCTTGGTTGATGTTGCGGAACACATTTTTCAGAGGAAGCATGTACTTTTCACTGAAGAACCCACCACTGCAGTACACTTCCAGCTGCTCTTTGTGGCTTCCCCCCCACCCCACTGCATCCTCTTTAAATCAAAGCCACAGTTCCACGTGCATGATCTGCAGTCTACTATTCAGGTGTACATAACATGGAGAGACCCAAAGCATGATGCTCTATTGCTTAAATGCATGAAATGGAGATACAATAAAGAGGGATAACAAATCAGATGATCAAATACCAGTTAGCAGTACATGGTGCTACCTGGTACACGGGAATACTTGGTACTTGAGGTAGAAACCTAGTCCTTGCTTACATTTCTGAGATTCAAACGGAGTCTTATATTATTTGCTCCATTCCCTCTGCATGCAATTTCATTCTTAGGAGATAACTTTCTTTACCATCATCAAACATTTTAAGGACAGAAAGGCCAAAACTAGATCTTTATTTCTATTCAGACTCTGCTACTAGACACCACTGATGCCATTTTTGGAGGCAATGAAGAAAGTGCAGAACCCATTACAAGGCAGAAGGATAGAAATGAGTTAAAAATAGCAGGTTAGGCCAAAGTTTTCTTACTCATCTCTGATATGCTAATGTCAAATCAACCTGGCGTGGTGGTGGTGTGGTGTGTGTGCAACGCAGGATGATCTAAAATTGCTCACAGCTACATTTGTAAAGTGGTTTTCATTATAAAACCTTATTCAACAAAAAAGTCAGACTAAAAGTTTTCACACTAAATAAGTACAGACAGTTTTAGAAACTCTTTTTTACCACTATTAACAACACAAGTTAAAAACAAGATGAGGCAAAGATTCCAAAACTGACCTCTGAAAGCTCAGCTTTAATTTAAAAAACACCATTTTGTAATATTTGGAATGAACACCCTAAACGTATGATTCAAGGTACTACTTCAGATCCACTTGATCTCACAGTGAACCTAAATTCAATCTTACCAGTATGAAGTGTCCTAGCCATTTCAACAGTTACCCATTCAAGTGCCCTTAAGAACAGCTTTGAACATGAAATAATTTAAAACGCTAGTGTTAAAGACAATTATTAACTGAAACAATTGTATAAACCCGTACAATAGCAGCTTTGCACATGACTGGACTAGAACAATAAATAGCACAAGTAACCTCCAGGTAACAGATGTCACTTTTACTATTTTTGCTGTTAGTACTTTGACATGAAAGAAAAGATGACTACAAGGGAATAATTCATACATAAAAGAAAACTGCAAAGAGAAATGAAATAAGCTTTTCTCTACATTTAGTAGAGACAGTAACAGGTGTAAGTCGACACAAGGAAGAACTAAATTCAGTATTAGGAAAGAACTCTCTTATGGCAAGAACAGTTAAGCACTATTAACAACAGTTAAACTGCCTAGTGAGATTGCGTAATTTCTATTATCTGAGGCTTTTACGGGTTTCAAAAGTCTACTGGTACCATCCTTTCCTTTAAATCAGTTCTGACAAACTTCACTAAGCCTATTTTATTCAAAGCTACCCAGTTTCCTGCTTGTATTAGTTTTCTGCTGGTTTAGCGAACTGAATCAGCAAACACCTGACAAGCATCAGAGATGGCATAAAGAAACTAGTAATAATACCTGCCCAGTCTCAGGACTTTAACCTTCAACAATAATGAGTTATGTTGGCTCACCACATCTCGTAAGACTGTATCTTAAAAAACAGATTAAACAAACAGATTAGACAAACATCTAGTAATAATACTGTAAGTACAATTTATCCTTCCTGGGGCTGAGAGAAGACCAGAATTCTTCAGGTCGTTTCCAGCACCACTTTATTTAAGCTTTAAAAAAAGCAACACAAAGCCCATTTTGAACTCATTTAGTGAAACTTTAACATATTAAACTGAAATTTCACTTAATATACTAAAAGAGATAAATATTGACCTGCTTAGCATTGTCACAATTAAACAGTATGTCTAATGCAGCTTGCATTTGTCTCACCTATGTTTCCCATATCTCCTTGCTGAACGGATAAGCCTAAAATGTCTTACGGCTAAATCATTTAACTTTTAATCTAGAAGTGGGAATTCAATTTTCAAGACTTTACATTCATTAAGAAAGTCTGCCAAATGTCTATTAACTGTAAAATGCTGGCTGTACATACCGGCTTCTTGAGTTTGCTAATACACACATCCAGTTTTACTCCCATTGCTCAAAGCTATCCCAAGCAGAAGGCTGAAAATGACAGACTGGCAAGGATTTGGACCTCTTTGAACAGCAATGTAACTGGAATACTAGGAGTCTTCCAGGAGACTTGCAAGGTGAAGTTAAGTTCAGAAGTTACACAGAATCATTAATCTCAGTGGTGACACTTCTTAGTCCATCATTTACACCAGCCTGTGATTGCAGGTCTGGCAGACATTCACATCCTATTGCGCGTAGACTTCAGGGAAAGGGGAAAAAAAAGGTAAAGACAGCAAAACATAACAGTACTCTAATCAGCTGGTATTAGCAAAGGCTTCCTCACTTAGATATCCTAATTCCCTTTTATTAATGCATAAGCTTTTTTCTCAGGTTTACTTGAAAGAAATACTACTTGGTCAAGCATAGGTATAGTTTTCAGTTTTTCACAAGTTACTGAAGCACCTCTCCCTGTGACTCACTCCAATATACCTGCAGCATATTGGTCAGAAAACAAGGAATCCATTGAGAAGCTTGGAAGTTGGAAAAAGAATACTTAAAGGTCAAGTATATATTTAATTTGATAAGCTTGTATACACTTCATGCGTCACCTGCTCCAGAGACCATGGAGAAAAGGAATAAATACAATAGATCACCTTGACTGTTTTGCCTATTCCTTTTCCCAGAAGACCATGAACGCTTCAAACAAGACAGATTCTTCTCTCATTTGTACAGGACAAAGCGTGCTAAATTAGGTTGGACTTTCAAGATGACTTGTATGTATGGAAATTTCACCATCACCAAGTACAACTCAGATCAAGTGGAAAACATCCTAACCCAGTTTGTATGTGGAAAAGTAATCTGTCATAAACCCAAAGTTTTTGTCAATTATTACACTCATTCTCAGGGAAGGGAGGGTTGTCAATATACATTGACATTTACTTAATAATAATTATTTCCATATGCTTTGAAATTCCTGGTCATTAATACAGTATTTGTTGATTCTTCCTTCCCAAACATACACATGCCTAATGCTCGCATACTTGCAGAGATTCACTGGTACAAAACGAGGGACAAAGCCAAGAGAGACTGGTAGCTCTACATTTTCTATATGTGCATATACGAAGCTGAACAAGTCACAAAAAAGCAGAAAAAACTTAGTAAGATACAGAAAAAACGTAAACAACAAAAAATGATCATTACATGTGTAAAGAACAAAGACAACATACTTGAGAGCACTGAAGCAGACCTTTCAATCCAGATGTTATAGGAAATCCCTAGAAGCCAAAACTGGTCAACTTCCCACCAAAACACATGCTTTCCACCGTAAGTCCAAATTTTCTCCAGAGACTTCCGCGTGAATATAGTTTTATCACTTTGCTGGGAAACCATACTAACGCATATTCAGAAATTTAGGGCAGCGTTCCCAAGAAAAACCTCCCTTTTGTCCTTATAATGACCCTTTTTGTAGTATTTCCAACACGATCAGACAAAACAAAATACAGTATAGTTCATCTTGTGACTGATGTAATGCGGATAGGGAACAATACCGTGGAAATTAAAAAGCCAAGGATCTTTGTCTCTTCTTAGACGGACTGCCAAGTCTTAGTAGTTGGAGGAAGAAATGCTTAGCATCCCAAATAAAGCACTGCAGTGCACGTTCATTATTTCAGTAAAGTCACTGCAGCTTTTGGCAAGCCCACAGGAAACTTAGACCCTTTAAAGAAAGCCCAAGCTAAAAACCTAGAAAACAGCCCTAGTTTAAAAATTATCAGGAGAAATAAATAGTTTCCTGGCTCTAGAAATAAACCCCAAGGAGTTCACCGCTCGCATTACAACCGATGATAAAAAGATAACCTCGCCAATAACGAGCCATAAACCCATAAAACGCTGTATGTTCTCGCCACCGCCGGCGGTGTTTGGCAGCAGGCGGGGAAGGCGCGACCGGCGGCAGGGCCGGGGAGGCAGGCCGGCCGCTCGGCCCGGGCCACCTCTCTGATCGCCCGGGGAGCGTGGGGCGGGGGGCAGCTCGGCCGCCAGCCCTCCCCTGGCCGCACCGCTCCAGCACCACCAGCTCCCCGCCGACACCAGGAGCAGGGCCTGGCGCCCGGCGGCGGGTGGCCGGGCGGGGGGACCGGCGGGCCCGGTGTCGGTACCTACCTGCGAGAGCTGCCGGGGGTTGGGGCAGCCGAAGAGCGCGGAGCTGGAGCTGAAGCTGATGGCCCCTCTGCGGCTGAGGACGTGCTGCGGCACCGGCCTGTCCAGCGGCAGCACCGGCAGCTGGTAA
>VXBH01000309.1:547727-573139 GCA_013400035.1 Rynchops niger
CGTGCCGTGGCCAGACGAGGCCTGAGGGTCGGAGCCCCCGGGAGGGGTGGTTCGGTGGCCGCGTTTTCTGTCAGCCCTCGATCCCGCCCCCCTCCGCGCTTCGCAGCTGTGCCGTGAGGCATCGGAGGAGCCTCGCTGAGGGGGCCGCCGGCTTCCCCTGCTCCCTCCTCTGCGGGGTGGGAGAGCGGGCAGGGATGGGTGCAGCCTGGCCTTGAATGGGCAACTCGGGTGGCTGCTCGGAAACCAAGCGCAGAAAGGCAGATTTGCTTAAAATGCGTTAGCTGTCAAAGGCGATCCACCGAGGAGTTTCTGTTCATAGAATCACAGAATGGTTCGGGTTGGAAGGGACCTTAAAGACCACCTAGTTCCAACCCCCCTGCCCTGGGCAGGGACACCTCCCACTAGACCAGGCTGCTCAAAGCCCCATCCAGCCTGGCCTTGGACACTTCCAGGGATGGGGCATCCACAGCTTCCCTGGGCAACCTGTTCCAGTGTCTCACCACCCTCACAGTAAAGAATTTGTTCCTAATATCCAATCTAAATCAGTTTGAAACCATTAGCCCTCGTCCTATCATTACACCCCCTGATAAAGAGTCCCTCCCCATCCTTCCTGTAGGCCCCCTTCGGGTACTGGAAGGCCGCTCTACGGTTTCCCTGGAGCCTTCTCTTCTCCAGGCTGGACAATCCCAATTCTCTCAGCCTGTCCTCACAGCAGAGGTGCTCCAGCCCTCTGGTCATCTTTGTGGCCCTCCACTGAACCCATTCCAACAGGTCCATGTCCTTCTTGTGTTGAGGACTCCAGAGCTGCATGCAGTACTCCAGGTGGGGTCTGACCAGAGCAGAGTAGAGGGGCAGAATCTCCTCTCTCAAGCTGCTGGCCACGCTGTTTTTGATGCAGCCCAGCATGCGGTTGGCTTTCTGGGCTGCAAGTGCGCATTGCCGGCTCATGTTGAGCTTCTTGTCCCACTTGAATCCTTGCTGTTCGGTTTTTTTAGAGTGTGGAGGGGTGGGGGCTTTTTTGCAAGGTGAGGAAGTAAAACCATGTCATTTTTTCTTAAAGTAAAAAAAATTAGATTCCTGTCAAACCACACAAGTCCATGACTTGGACTTTGTAAGTAAGAAGTAGAATAATTCATGAGGTGATGTGGTCCAAGGTAATGTACATCACATTAGCTGGCATGCTTAGAACTAAACTTTGCTTGTTTTTTTAGGACTGATCCCTTTATCTCTCCCTGCAGCTGCTTTTTTTCCATCTTTTCATCTCTTTTATTTCTCCATTATAAAAAAAATCCTAAATATAGCATGATAGGTAAGGGAACGTTTCTGTTCTTTGAATAATATATGAAGTGCCTGTACCCACTTAAAAAGCAGATTTTGCAAAATGATTCATATGATTTAATTTTGCGTAATACATTGTTCTTCTAAGTGCTTGCTTACTTGCAGAAAGGTTTAGATTTCACACGATAACGGTTATTTATAGGCAATGACATGTCTTTGGATGAACCCATTTGGAAAGAATAGTCGGTTTGTATGGAGGATTTTCATCTGTTTGGACTAGTTGTAGAAGCGAGAAGTTTTATAGATGTGGACTGATGGCTGTTTCACTCTGAGCTATGAAGTTAACAAATGCAACTTGTTCTTTTGCAGAACTGCAATCCCACATTGTCTCATGGACATATGGACACATGGGAGGACACTGGATCAACTGCCTTGTCTTAAAAGCTTTCTTCAGCTGTTTTTCTCCCGTTTTGTGAAATAAAAAAGTCACAAACATTCACAGTATGGCTTTATAATATATGCATGCAATAATTCAAAATATATAATAAGCACATAATAATTCACAGTAAAATAACATACTCAGACTTTTTTTCCCTTTTTTTAAGGTATGTCAGGTTTTCTTCCGTGTTCTTTGACGGTTTACTTATATTTGGCCTGCTTACATTAAATCAACAGTGCATTTAAGTTACTGATAGAACTTCACCAGCTTCACTGGATTCAGGATTTCCATCCCCCATTAATTTTTCAAAATTGCTTTTGGTTCTTTCCTAGTAACAAGAAGTCAGTTTTCTGCACTCCGGTAGGATGGATTGTTACTCTAGTCAATCTAAAATTCAATTTATGAACAATATATCATGTTTAGTGGGGAAACAAAAGCATATTCTTACTTTCATTGAATATACATAGGGTATATTTCAATTCTACAAGGTCAAACTGTAAAAAAAATTATTGATAATGTGTTTTACAGTTCCTACCAGCTCTACATACTTTCCATCTGACTAGTTGAAACTAGTTCTTTGAGGTCATATTAGCACTCAGTCTGAACCAGTATATCCTCAAATAACATAATCAGCAGTCTCCCTTGCTAATAATCAAATTATCTTTGATCTCTAATTAATGTTATATAAACACCTTAAGGAATCTGAAATGCATTCTTATGAAGTAAGCATAGATTTTCCAGGCAGTGACTGACTCCATAAATGCTCTGCTTTCCGAGCACTTTTAATATTACTATTTTTAATAAATACATATGTTATTAATATTAGTCAGGCTAATGCTACATCATTAGTATGATTTCTTGTACAAGTTTACGAGGAAGAATCCTACCTCTGCATGATAGACAAAGCCTTGGAGTTATAGCTTAAGTCAAATATTTTCAGTGTAAATACGTTTGTTACAAAAAGAATGCATGTTCTATGCCTTACATGCTGCCTATTCTGTCTACTGTCTTGCTGCAAGTTAAGAGCTTGTAGCACAGCAAAGAGGTTTTTGTTTATTTTTGTTACAGACGTATAGCAACACCAAAGTGTTCATTCACAGCTTTTTGTTTTGAATTAAGTTGTTTTTCCCGTGAACCATGGAGTTCCTTGAGCACCATGGTGCTGTGCTTCTTAAATGCATCATATGGCATTGTGAGGTGCCATAGTTCACCTATGTAAGCCCTGTGTATTGTGGCTTCTTTGTCACGGCAGATAGGGACTACACATCAGAATTTATTCAAATTTAGGGAGCATTAATAAAGTTTCAACAATTGTTTGCACATTTAAAGTTAATGTCTTTTACTCATCGTTACCATTTTCAGGGCGCTGTCTAACAAGGAAGAAGTGTTACTGCTGTCTGGATTTATCACAAAGAGGGGCACTTGTATGAAACCGGAGAGATGGAAGATCACAAAATCAGAGTTAGTTTGGTTTCCTGTTTACTATGAAAAGAGGATGAAATCACACAGGTACACACCAGCAAGACATTCTGTTGGTCTAACGGCAGGGCAGAGGGTGCTGCCCTGGGGCACAGCCAGATGACACTGGCAGAAGCAAGCAGCCTGAACAGAAGAGGATGCTTTTCCCACGTTCTTGTACGAAATAGAAAATGGACGTCCTCACGGGCTTAACATGCTTGTAGTCTGAAAACACCCTAAGAACACAGAAAATATTTATTTGTACAGGTACATGACCAAGACCAGCACAAGAGAGTTTTTAGCTTTTATTTTTACCTGAAAAAGTTACATGGTATAAAAGGCAGGGTTGTTTCTATAGGCAGGAAAAATGTCTTTTCATTTGTTATGTTCTCAGTAACTGCGTTTTTACACATTGGTTTTGGCATGTGCCATTTCTCTGGCACATACCCAGATACATTCTTTTTTTCTACCCAGAGTTACTGTCTGAGTGCATGCTGTGTAATTCCATAGGGCTTCCAGACATCTGGCAGCCCAGTTGAAGCGTACTCCTGTCCCCATTTGGTGTATCCCTTCCCTCTGCCTTGCCCTGGGTCCACATCGGGCTTGTTTGAATTTTTCTGGCAATACAATGTTCTTGACTCCTGTTTGGTTTGCCATCTCTTGCAGCCCCAGATCATTTTCTGCAGAACTTCTAGCCATCCCCTCAGTGTGTTCTTCCTTCCTGAGTGGGATAATTTGCACTTGCCTTTACCTGAGCGCATTGTGATTTCCTCAACCCATTTTTTGGGGGTTGATCAAGATTGAGCACTAGTTCTGTCCTTCAATATACTTGCAGTCTTTCCTGGCTCTCTGTCATCTGCAAATTTAATAAGCATGCTCTCAAAAATAATTAGGTCAACAGTGAAAATTCTATGAATGAGTGAGTCCGAGATCTGGAAGAGACCTGAAGACCTTTGCTGACTCCTCTGGGAATGGTTTCCAATCATTTTTGCAGCGCCCATATTGCAGTAGCTTTATACACTCTGTGGCCCAGGTTCATCCTTCCTAACTTTGGAGGCTTAACCTAGAGAGTAGTTGCCTAAGGCTAATTTCATAGTCAATAATTAAGGGAAAGACAGCAGGCCATCCGAGTTGTTCTTTGGAGCTGCCTTTCTCTTCACTGAAAAGAAAGAACACAGCACGGCCTTTCTCCTAATTTAGACGCTTCAGTTTGTGTCCATGAAGTCAATCAGATGAAGTGGGATATGGAATTTTGTTAATTGTAGTGTCAGGGTGGACAGTGTAGAAGGGCAGTGTCAGCAAAGACAAGCTATGTCATGTGTGCCGTGTTCGCATTAGTTACAGGTTTTGTCACTGCTGGAGAGGCAGATTAAGTTGGTTTGGCTTGCTTGGGCAAACTGCTTGTTTGCTTTTGCTTCAATTTCTGGTGTTTTGAATATTGTATTGAAAACCATTGAGAATATTTTAAATATTTGTAATAACTTGAGTTTCACTAAACTGACATTGGTTAATGGACATGTAGCAATTCTGCACCAAAACCATCAAGCTGGAGCAGAAAGTTGAAAAGAGTGATCCCAGAAGATTCAGGTTTTCTTTGCTCTGAGCTTAATTTAAGACTATCCCCCTTTATGCTTCATTTAAGGCTGGAGTTTTACTGGCAAGTTAAAGCCTCCAGAAACAGAGACTGACTGTGGAAACAAGCTAACAAAAGTCAGTTCTGAACACAGCTGCAGACTATCAAAAGTTTAATATCGGTTCAAAGACAACTTTTTGTAACTCCACTGAAGATATTATTGGGAATAACACCATGAAAAGGTGATTTTTTTGACACTGATATTCTTTCTTAAATGCATTTCTGGAAAACTTGCTAGTGTGCACACAGCTTAACTGGTCTTAGCCATTGAAGTTATGGTTTTCTCAGTGATTACGGTTGTCTGGACAAAAATCCTCATACTACAGAAGTGTTAAAATGACTAAGGGCGTTGGTGTCAGCATAAGGCTGTGGAGAAAGCTTCTCTTCGTGTCATTTTTACATGCATAATAACAGCTGATGCGCAGAATATTTTTAATATCAGAGTGGGAGGATATGAGAACCCCAGGTGCAGTTTCAGAGGTGCAGCTTACAAGCTTAATGGTGTTATTAGAAGCTGAAAATTCACAGCTTTTTGTGTTGGTAATGGAAGTGGGTTTGGACCCCTATGAACAGGCATTAACGAATGCATTGCGCATTTGCCAGCTGAATCATTTCTCAACGTACCGTTCAGCGTACAGTACCTGATAGCCTCCACAATAAGCTGTAGAGCATCAATCACCCATTCTGTCTTTAGAAAATGTGCTGGTTTTTTTTTTTATTTGGTTTTGTAACCTTTTTTATGTTTTATACGTTGTACCAATACCTCATTAAAATTGCACACAATTTTCTAGATATCTTTAAGGTAATTTTCAGCACAATCTTAACAAGGATTTTTTAAAGCAATTTTGACTTGCCTTTAAAAAAAGAAATAAGCAGCCCCATAATTAGAGGTTGAGAGTTAGGTTTGGGTTTGGAACCTGTATTTTGGTTCAAAGGATTCCTAGTGTCCCATCTGACTCTTTACTGGCCTATTGGCGTATGGTGAAGGTGTCTTGCAATATTAAAACTGAGAATATCAAATACTGCTAGAAGTGAAATAATGAGCTAAAATTCCTGCTTAACAACTAGGCTTAAGCAATGGTTCCTTATTAATCTCACTATGTTGTGTTGTCAAAAACTAAAGGAAAGCAGTTTGTTGTTTAAAGCTCAAAAATTAGACCTTTCTTGATAACACTAGAATTTTTCAGGCAAAGAACATTTTAATTTATTTCTGGTTATATTAAAGATGAGTGCACTCCCTTGTTGCAGAAGCTTATTTGTGTGAGAATGTAGAATAGTGCTTTTTATATATGCTAAAATTATTGGAAAATTTCTAGCAAAAAAAGGACCCATTAACAACAGTCTCCCTTTGGTGGATGAAGCAAATCAGAAACGGGAACTGGAATAATTTGCAGCATTTGCACATCTGATAATTTGGATGACTACATGCAGGAACCTAGCAGTCTTTCTCTTACACATATCTTCCTTTTGCACTTTGGCCTTTTTACTATTCAATTTTATTTTTTATTGAAGTGACACTTCGTGCAATTATTCCCTCACAAAAAGAGTTAAGTTGAAATAAATATTGACTATGATTAGAATTAACAATTACATTCAGAGGATCACATTAGTAGTAAAAATATATACTAATTTGTATTCAAATTAAATTACTTCATTATATTCCAAGTAGTTATTTTTTCTGCCTTTTCAAAAGATGCTCAAATATACTACTTCAGTTTCTCCATTAAATTTGAGCTTGCATCCAAAATTAATCAGGTATTACATCTTTTGGGGCTTGGTTTTTAGCCAGTTGATGGGACTGCTCTTCTATCAAAACCTGTGGCAGTAGAAGGTAACCCCATTCAGATGAATAAAAGTGAGAAGATTAAATATTTGCAGCAACTCATGTTTTTCCACCATGTAGCATCCTGACATTTCTTTGTGAAGGAAAGAATGTGTCGAGGTTATCATTAGCATGACTTCTCCTTGAAATTCAGGAATAACATCTGTCATTCTGCCAGTCTTCCCATTAACTACCTGAGCAAATGCAGCAAGAAGATTTCATTACCTTCAGGAGACTACCTCTGGTTTTATTTAGGTTTATTCTTTGCTAGACTTTTTAACAATAGCAGAAAGGTAGCTGGAATCATGTCTGATTTACATCTCACTGAATTTCTGTGCGCTTAATCCAATTAAAACTGGAAGGAATGTTGCCAATATGTCAACAAAAATGCAACAAAGCGATGGGAGGGTTGGTTTACAGAAATTCCTGAATTCCTTTGTCTTGACCAAATGAAAGAAAATTGTTCTTGTAAGACAAGCGCATACTAAAAGGATTAACTCTGATAAACTGACTTTTGTGTTCAGATAATAGCCAGTCTGAACACTAGGAGAGCATTTTTCAATCAATTTCTTAAAAGCAGCTTTGCATTTAATTAGAGACAAGTCTGTTTAAAAGCTGAGGGGGGGGGTTAGTGCGCTGAAATGCAGAGCCTGGGCCTCTTAATGGTGTGGAGTGCACTGTAAATGTGGTTTTCAAATCCTTACGTGCTAAGCTGGAAGCTGCTGTGCAGAGGGGCTGTGCCCCACCATCTTACTCCTGGCTGTTTGCTCCTACCAGGGCTGATACTCAGCTCTAGGGTAAGCCAGGAGAGTTTAGGGAGTTAAGCTGGCAGAAAATGAACCTTAGCCCCCCAACAAAAAGTGGGACCAGCCAAACAGCACAGCTGGTACAAGGTGCAAGTACATAACTGGAGGTGGGAGTGCCCCTTTTGGAGTCAGCCCACAGTTAGACCGCATTGTCTGTATTGTAAAAACCCACCTAGATGGTGTAAATCAGGATGATGTAAGCGATTACTCAGATACTATATAAGTCAAAAAGCAGTTCATTTTAGAAAATCTAGTTTTAAAATCTCACATAGTCTTTGGAATATATGTATAACATATTGAAATACATAACAGATATGTGGAATATTTAACATATATGGAATACCTAACATATATGTGGAATATATATGTAACATGTTTATGATACACGACAGGCATAGCAGAATTTGTGGAGAAAATATGGGTTAATTGGCGTAAAGTATTAGTGGTACAAAAGTATAGACTCAATTTTATGCATGTTCTTACATGCTTTGCTGAGTTGGGATTATGGAGAACACCCTCTAGTCATGTGTCAGAACATCGGTTAAATCTACATAAATCAATACCATGTCAGCAGTTTTCTAGATTAAATGATATTACTAGAAGTTTGAAGACTACTTTTTACAAGTATAGGCCTAAGAAAACAAGCAACTTTTATAATGTTTAATCTCACCTTGGACTCTGAATATTTGTTAATACAATTCTTTACTAAGCAATTTCATTCTAAAATGTATAAAATCTGAATAAGTATGTTAGTTTGCAAATCGTTCAAAACCTGCAAGACAGCGTGTTTTATAGAATACCTAAAACCAGTGTAAACCATGACAGTTTCCTGCTCAGTTGTAGTCAGGAGGTTTTACTTAAATACATTCAACTAATGATTACACAAAATAAGTAGAATAAACAGATTTTGCAGTACCTGTAATTTGTCTAAAAAGGCAAGAAGAGTGTAAAACCTCTAAAGAAAGATCCTGATACTTAACTGCAGAGCACCAAGATTTGGGAACCAATAGGCCCAAATAGCATAATTTGGTGAAAGATTGGTTATATTGCTGCTAATCTTGAACTGGATGATCTGTGGGCAAGCTACACGTCATTGCATCTGTAGCCAAGGTAATCAATTCCCAGATAATGGGAGAATTGACTTTAGTTTGTTAGAAGTCAGAACTAATACTAATACACTGCAAGTCAATACCATTTGCATTACAAATGACTGGTTTACTGCAAGATATGGAGAAAAATGTACAGCATGAAGCTATGTTCCCAAACAATGTATGAACTCAAAGCATAAAGGCTTTGTAATTAAATTTTCAGATATATTTTTGTTTTCTTGTCACTTTATCATGTATATATGCACGAATGTCCATTTGTGGAAACAACTGATGAAATTTGGTAACAATACATTGCTTTAAATTGTGTGTGACTTTTAAATAGGCAAAGGAAGGATTGGTGAAATCCGTTACTGCAAATTGTTTGTTTTGAATTGTGACATCAAAAGTTGATAACGAAAGATTGCAAAGTGTGGTGCCTGGCATCGTCAGAGGAGATTGCGATGTGAATGAACGGTAGCAGCATATACTGACCGTGACCAAGTAATTCATAATATGGGTTCTTTTCTGCTCTGAGGCGACATACATACCATAGCAAATCATCTCACCTTTCTAGGGCACCAACTCCATGCATGCAGAAAAAGGCGTTATAATACTGTCACATTCCAGCCAGAGGGTGCCAGTGGCCAATTTCTACTTGCTGTAAGGAGAAGGCTTTTGCCCAGCTTCCCAGGAAAAGCTTCACATCTCCGGGTCTGTGAATTTGGAATAGAATAAACACGTAAGAGTGTGAATTTGTAGAGCTAGCTGTTATTCAATATTCTGTCTTCTGTTTGTTAGAATTGTACAAAGCTTGGTGCACGAGCTGAGGCAGGGTTAGACTTGGCTGGGGACCTGTGGTGCAGCAGGACAGCAGCAGTTCCCAAGGACTACATATGCCTTTGGAAGTAGCTTAGGTACTCCCACGCTAGGATACCACGGCTTGGGAATCCCTGTCCAATATTTATAAATTGTTTTGAAATAATATTTTGAAATGAAATGTGAAAGTTTGAAGAGCTGGTTTTTAAGGAAAGCAAGAAAATAAAGTACCTCGCTTCCCCTGAAGTGAAACATCCTCCCCCCCACTTGTGAAAAAAAAAAAGAAAAACCAAGTAGAATTTAATGTGAGTAAAACCCAGAAGATTTCCCAGTCACATAGAGTAATTTATGGAAAATCTTATAAATAAGAGCTGCAAATGATTGGGTGCTCATTTTCTGTCAATCTCAATTGGGAGTTCTGTCACTGATTTATAGATGGCTGGGATCTTACCTTCGGAATCAACAGCGCATTAAAAATTATTTTGTAGGCCTTACAGCAGCCATAAAATTCTTGATTGAATTCTGTCTGATTTCTGTGAAGTCCATAGGACTCTTCGATATAATAAATGCCTTCTAATCGTTTTGCCTGAACTAAGAAATATGAGTTAGGCTAAGGCCTGTGAATATTTACCCCCGAAGATTGTTTTCTGGTAAAGCATAATTCTTCATTTATTGATAGCAATTACCACTGAATTTTGTGGCCTGAATTTTCTATTGCGATTGACAGATAAATCATAAAGTTGAAAAGTGCATGATGTTCTTTACCAGGGAATAAACGCCAGTGCTCTATAGCTTTAAGATTATATTTGACCTTATTACAGAGAGATCAGCCAACTTGGAAATAAGCAACTACTAAGCAGGGGCCATAATTTTAATACTAGTTTCTTGCTCGGAAGAACAGCCTGCGCTCTGTTGTCACAGCTGCCTAATTGACGTTTGATCATACAGCTGGATCACGCACCAGTGACCGCTTCGCAGCTTTGGCAGCTCATTGCTGCTACACTAACTTTTTGTTTCTCAATCATAAGCAAATTAAAGCCGGCAGCTGCAAAATCATCAATAGGTTAAATTCATTAGCTGTTCTCAGTATGAAATAAACAGGAAAATGAAGCTCTCCTTGGTTTTAATTAGTTCTTATAAAAGTTGGCAGGGAAACAAAGACATTTGTACACTCCTTTATTTTTATAAGAGACTTGCCCGAAAGAAAAACCTCAGACATGTAATTTCCTTTTTTTTTTCCCCCCTTTTTTTTTTTTTTTCTTTTTCCTCCTCCCCTGCTTAATGCTCTCAGTCAGAGGCTTAACCAGCACCCTCCCTCCAAGGGCAGAGAGGAAGGTGGTTTGGCAAGGGGTTAGGGTTTGTCTCCGTTGTGCGGATCAGGGCATGTTCCAGGGAGGCAGCACAAGCCGTTTCCACAGCGATAGGCCACATTCCCTATTTACAGTCTCCCATCCGGGTAATTCATCCCCAGGAGAAGCCTTCTCTGAGGGATGCGGTTCTACAATCATTACCGCTGGCTCTAGGCCATGCCACATCACCCAGCGCTACAAATTTGATCTGGATCAGGTGTGGGCACACGATTACATTTTTTGTCAAATTAGCAGAGCGCTTCACGAGGATTTTATGCCGCCCCCTCTTCTTTTATTCTGGCTGCAGGGGAACCAGGCGGTTCCGGAACCACCGAGGGGTTAGGGCTGTGTGGCCAACCCATGCCTGTTGTAGCAGACATCCCGCCGGGGCAAAGTTAACCCATCAAAGTTTTGTTTGAACAAATTGAATTGGCAGAGAGTGTTTCAATGGGAGCGGCATGTTGTGTCACGCACCCCATGGCACTGTAAAGCTGGCAGTGACGCCCTCCAAAATATTTAATACGGTGCCAAATATTGGCCTGTCCTATAGCCATAGACTAGTCCAGAGGAGTTTTAATTCTTCTAATTCATGCTGTTTCTCACAGAATTCACTTGTGTTTCGCACTTGCATGGTGTTCTTGGTACCACTTGTGTGGTATTCTTGGTACCGCTTGTATGGTATTCTGGCCCGTCTATACTTTTTCAGGTGTGGTTTTGTGGTGAGCTGAAGACAATGTAAGACTTTACTGCTGCTGAAAAGGTGTGATGTCACCACTTCCATTGCGTCAGCTGTAGTAGTGATGCCAGTCATGGAGTGAGTCACACTACCAAGTTGATTTAACTGAAAACTAAGGATGAAAAAATTATAGTAAGAAAAAAAAAAAAGAGTGAAAGTTTGGACTGCTCCTCTGCTGGCAGCCCTCAGGTTGGCTTGAGCCAACTGTAAGCCCACGGGTTCAGACTTCTGAGCTTCAGCTCTGAGTATTTCCTAGATAAAAGGTCTTGTCATAATAAGGGGGAAAAAAAAACCCTGAGAACAGTTGTGATAAATGGTTCACCACGAAGCTACTGATTTACTGAAGCATTAGTCTGCTGATTTATTGGGAAATATTTCCAGTGGCTTTTTCTACACCTCATATGGGGAGAATAGCATTTGTGTTTATGGTTTTGCTTCTTTACTTTATTGGTGAAATATTTCTGCTAATTAAAAATATTTTTAGGAATTTTTACTTTCTCTCAGTAAATGATATTCAGAAAAAAAATTATACCTGAGACTTCTCTTCTTTTAACTATTAATCTTTAATTCCTCTACTCCTGGGATTGCATATTGCTTTAATTCTTTGATTTTTAACTCAACCACTGACCAGACGTTCCTATCTGGATCTAAATAGCTAGATAAGATAGTTACTCGTCAGCACTTTAGAAAGAATTTACCTTTCCCAGCCATCAATTAAGTCAGCATTTCTAAGACAGGGTAATAAATCCTATGTGAGGATTAATGAAGCTTTAAAAAGGAATGGCTACTGACTGCCATCCCCCTTGCTGCATCCCCTCCCTCCTGGGAACTATGGAGGTAAGGAACCAGCTTGCAGGAGTTTGGGAGAGAATAGTTAGGGGGTCGGTGCAGGATGGAACTGAGGACAATGTTGGGGATTTCAGGAAAGAACTTGCTTAGACAAAGACCGCAGGAGGTCTCAAAGCGTGGCTTAGGAAAACTGCGTGAAGGAGGAACAAGTGGAGAGAACTGTTAGGAGCTGGAGAAAGGTTGTACCTGGTGGGGAGGACTGAAAGCAGCAGTCGATTCCCAAGGAGCAGGTACCAAGAAGCTGTGGTACTGCCATTTCCTAATCTGGTTTTGGTAAAATGAGCTTAAAAGTAGTTCAAAGCACTCATTTATACTGTTCAGGCTAATCTTACTGGTTCTTAGCTGTAGCTGATTAGCCTGTGCTAAAACGAATAACCCTGCTACCAAAACTGTGGGTTTGTTAACTTGTGATAAGAAGTGGTACAATAATGCCTTAAAGTGCTACAGCTGTTTGCAAAATAAATTATCAAGGCATGGCCTAAATCATAAATTAGGGGACTCTCTTCACTTTTACTTGAAGCCCTAGATAACTCATCTCTGAGTTGTCAAAGCTATATAAACTAGAGATTTCCTATCCTTTGCTTTTCAGAAAGAAATTTAAATTAAAGCTAGAGAGATTATTATGCTTTACGTCTTAGTTACGGCTACCTCCTTGACCCACTTTACGTTAGGGAGGATAGACAGACCTTTCTTCTAAACCACAGACGAAAATAAAATTCCCAGTGTTCCACTGAGTATCCTGTTGAAAAAAATTAAGTATATTACTATTATGTAAAACTTCATTTTTAAGCCTCTCATTTAATTTCTAGGAAAAAAATGTTTATACCATGCCACTTAGGTAGTCCACAAAGCCTTTGAACTGCATTTGCTGGAATGAGCCAGGAAGTTACAGTTCTGGATCGCTTCTCTGTGTCAAGCTGACCACATAAAGGCATGAGCAATTTGGATACACAACTGACTGTTCACTTAAGGTTCATACTTCTTGAGTCTGCTACTTTTTCCAATACTGCAGTTGTGGAAAGATATTAAAAACCCAGCGTATATTTAAATTGAGATATTCCATGTGAATAGTAACAGAAGGTCACAATATGTTCAGAGAATTCAAATATATGAATGTTCTCTTATGAATACTTAGTTCTTGTATAGATGGAGTTGCAGATGGGTTACCAGATGGAATACCTTCCTTCCAATATAGTTATACGTATTTAAAAACAGATGCAATGCAATCATATTATTTAAATCAATTCTGTTATTACTTTTGAAGCCATAATGACAGTAACTATTCTGTAACAGAGAAATGTGGCAAGAGGAATGTAATTTCTTGCTGTGGAATTGTTGGGCTTGCTGAGATCTCAAAAGGCTGCTCTGAAGAAAGGACCTTAAACCAATTCTCTCTTCTCTAGGAGATGGTTTGAGTATCTAATAGGTAGCACGCACTAGATGTGCAGGGGCGTATGGAGCAGAACTGGCTAAGGAAGAATGACAAAAAGAACATTTTGGGACATAGCTGCCTCAGAAGTACTCTTCCCCTGTTAACAAAAATCAGTCCCTGTGCCTGAGCCAGAGGCCCAACACATCATGGCAGAAGCATCCTTTTCCACTTGCTCAGTCTTTTGCCCTTTGATCAGCTTGCTCAGCTGGGTGTTATTAAAGTTGTCATCACCATAACACAATATTCAAAAATAAAACAAAAGATAGATCCTGCCCAAAGAGTGAAAAAGCAGTACACACTACCACCCTTTCTCAGTGTACGTATTCTCTCATCTCGACAGCCTACCTGCCATTACTCATATCCTCATGCTTTAATTGCTTTGGTTCTTTTTTTTTTTCAAACTGACATTTTTTCCGCTGTGAAAAGTCATCAACTAGCAAGAGCTCTTGTTTTGGTCTCCTCACCTGCTGCTCTTCTCTTGTCATTTCTGGTCAGTTACCAATATAAATTTCAACATCCTTGCTAATGTCCTTACCACCTTTTTGGTAGAATAAGGGACATACATTAGTGATAACAGAATCACACTGGGGAAGTTTTGGGGAAAGGAAGCAGGGCCACCTAGAGCCAGTTGCTCAGGACTATGTCCAGGCGGCTTTTGAATATCTCCAAGGATGGAGATGCCACAGCCTCTCTGGGCAGCCTGTGCCAGTGCTCAGTCACCCTCACAGTGAAAAAGTGTTTCCTGATGTTCAAAGGGAACCTCCTGTGTTTCAGTTTGTGCCCATTGTCTCCAGTCCTGTCACTGGAGACCACAGAAAAGAGCCTGGCTCCGTCCTCTTTGCTTCCTCCCTTTTGGTATTTGAATACATTGATGAGATCCCCCTGAGCCTTCTCATCTCCATGCTGGACAGTCCCAGCTCTCTCAGCCTTTCCTCATAGGGGAGGTGTTCCAGTCCTTTCATCATCTTCGTGGCCCTTCCCTGGACTCTCTACAGTATGTCCATGTCTCTCTTGTACTGGCAGACCCTGATCTGGACACAGTACTCCAGGTATGGCCTCACCAGTGCTGAGTAGAGGGTAAGGATCACCTCCCTTAACCTGCTGGCTTTACTTAAGTACATCAGCAAGATAATTTATTTCAGTACCCAAGTTCCTCTGAGTACATTCAGAGATTTTCTTTCCATGTCACTGTTGGCAGAAAGAGTCAGAAGCTATAGGTTCTCCATGAAGGTCAGGAGAGCCCTGTCTAACCACTTGTACCTCCCTCATGCTTTGATGATGTCGATATTAACACCGCTAGATCCAACAAACTAAGAAAACCATTCAGCTTTTAAAAAATTGTTGTTCCTTGCCTTGGAAGCTAAAAATTCACACCGCTGTTGAGCAATGATGCCAGTCCTTTCATGCATTTCAGCTCCAGGCTCTTAGTTCCTGAACTTGCTATGAGTCAGGAAAAGGAGGGAGTGGTGGGAGGAAGGACCGGAGTGACTCAGAGTTCCTCAACCTTTAGCTCTGGTTGTGTGTAACCGTAGGCTTCTGAAGCAACCCTGGACCTCCTGCTCTGTCTGGGCCATGTTTCAAATTTTTATAGGCTGATATGCAACTTTACCTTTCCAGACATGTTCTGATATGTCTGTTTTGAAATGCAGGCAACATATAAATGAAAGGTAAAGTGTAAGTAAGGCCTTTTAGATAGAGGGTCCTTTGGGAATAGGACTGTCTTTTAGTTTTGTTTTGCCCTGCCTTTTAGTTGTCTGCCACAGTGAGGTTGTGGTGCACTATTAGGTGTTATGATACAAAAAAAAAAAATACAAATTAATGAGAAGAGTGAATAGGTATTGAATTTTATATTTCATTCTTCTAAATGATATAGCTGAACTGCCAAAAGAGTTATGACAATTCATTAAAGTTTGAGTCTTTTAAAGATTCATTAGAATGTGCTTAGGATATAGAATCCCCAAAGAAAGAAAAATAAATAGATTTGCAGAGATAGCGTTCATTTCTTTCAAACAAAACAGGAGTGCTTACAAGAAAAGCAATGTAGGTTACAGAGCAGCGTTAGCTCAACCCACCAGAGGGAGCTGTATTCCCACAGAACTGTAGGTCTAGGTATGTGACAAGACTGCAGAACAGCGATGTTTTTCTTGATAATAGGATGTATATAAGTACAGAGGATTTGAGTAACCTCAAAGTGATTTTATTTTCTTCCTTTTATATTTTTTCCCCTTCATTTCTTCTTACTATTAAAAGTGGACTTTTTGTTTTGTTTTGTTTTGTTTTGCCAGAATGATGAAGTCAAAGATTGAGATCATGCAAGATGATTGAATTATCTGGTTTGTTGTGTTCACACAATGTAATAAATAGAATAGAATTAGCTGTACCTACTCTGTTGTTAATGTCCTGGAAAAGATATTTTTACAATGCTATTTTGCTGTCTCATAACTATGAAAAACACTGACATTTTAGGTTGAAATGTGCCTTGCCTTGGCCCCATCCAAGGCTGAAATTTGAGGGAATGTTTGAAATTAAAGAATATACCTAAGAACAAGAGAAATGTTAAAATCCCATGCTTCCCATTAAAAAGCATCCGCTTAATTTTTTTTCTATCGTTGTCATACTGTTGCTTCCTTATTCATAAATAGTGTTTTTATATGATTGTAATTAATTATGGTTAGGTTTTGGTTTGTCTGGGTTTTTTTCAATTGATTTATAGTTCCAGTCTTGCAGCTGAATACAAGCACAAACTCACTGACTCTTGCGAAAGCAGACTTTACTGGGTTATGGGGCTCCGTGAGTCCATGTGCAGGACTTTAATCTACATAAAAGTAGATTACGTGTTCTGGGTGTACTGGGTGTCATGGCAAGATTTTGGTAGCAGGGTGCTGCAGGGACGCCCTGGAGGGAGGAGGTCAGGGGCTGGTTACAGCTGGCTCTACAACAGACACACCGCACATCATGGATGGAAATACTTGACGTGGTCATGATTTAGCAGCGATTCAAAATTTATTAATGATGTAAGGTAGATCAAAAGGTTGACATTTTAGCATCACTTAGTCATTAACCGGTTTAGAGATTTACAAAGTGAGTAAACAAAATAATTGAACAGCGACTTAATTACAGATTCGAAGATGGCAAGATGCAAACTGACTTGCTGTAAGGTATCCCAAATCAATACATATACGTATGGGCAAAAGCACAGATCTCAAATTAATACATATACTCATGAGCCAAATATAAGCGCGCGCACACACACACATACACAAAGGTTTCCGATTGCTAAAATCAGGAATTTCTTAACAGTGGGCGACTTTAAAGAGCCGACAGGTACTGCTTTAAAGTCCTACACATGCACAAACAGACGAAGAACATCCACATCCATAAAGCTCATGTATATATATCACAAACATGCAGGTGGAGAGGTGGATGGAAGAGAGGCTAACCTATAGTCAAAATTTCCCTTACTTGGATTTAGGGTAAATACTGACGATGCATTGGCGTTTCTCAGTGGTCAGTGGTTGAGGCTCAAGAAGGATTCTTTTGCCCCGGCCTTGAGGTGTCAGCCTGCACAGCATCTCTACTCAAGGGAGATACTGGCCACAGCCCACTGCAATCCAGAAGAGCTCAAAGGGTCTTTACTAGAATCGCTACTTGTAGGATCCGAGGTAATTTACTTTTGTTGGGTACTTTTTCACTCTGGCCCAGCTTCGACAGTGGACTATTCTGTACTTTTCACCAGTTATTAAAGCCCAGAAGTTGCTAGATCTTGGGGTCCTGATATCCCCCCCACCCCGGCCACAATGTATATGTTGTCAGGAGTGATCAATTATAGTTATTATCTTCAAGCAGTAGGAGCCGTGGGGACCAGGCACACTATTGTGTTCTGGTCTGTTGCTCTCCACCTTTTCTTTCTTTCATGTTAGACCATTACGTTGCGTTCTGGTCCATTGTATTATTATATGTCCCGGGTTGGGAGGGAATCACGCCAAGTACTGAGTTGCCTGAAGGTGGGGGTGTGGTTGCACCACCACACTGCAGGACACAGAGAAGTCCATCAGCGAAGCTGGTAACACCTCTAGGAAAACGTATTTAAGAAAGAGCAAGACACTCCATGGTAGTGAGGAGTGAGGGAAAAGTGTGAGAAACAGCTCTGCGAACACTGAAGTCAGAGAAGAAGACTGAGGAAGAGATGGTCAAGGCACCTGAGCAGAGATTCCCCTCCAGCCTGTGGAGAGGACTGCGGTGGAGCAGGTATTTTGCTGCAGTCCATGGAGACGATGACACCAGAGCAGATGTCCACACTAGAGCCCATCCACCCATGCCAGAGAAGATGGATATTTCATGAAGGAACTGTGGTTCACGGAGAGGAGCGCATGCAGGAGGAAGTTCTTCTGACAGGAAAGGTAGCTTATGAAGGACTCACACTGGAGCAGTTTGTGAAGGACTGCAGCCTATGGGAAGGACCCATGCTGGAGCAGGAAAAAAGTGTAAGGAAGAAGAATCAGCTGAGAGAAGCAGTTATGAAGTCACAGAATCACAAAATGGTTCGAGTTGGAAGGGACCTTAAAGATCACCTAGCTCCAACCCCCCTGTCATGGGCAGGGACACCTCCCACTAGACCAGGCTGCTCAAAGCCCCATCCAGCCTGGCCTTGAACACTTCCAGGGATGGGGCATCCGCAACTTCCCTGGCAACCTGTTCTAGTGCCTCACCGCCCTCACAGTAAAGAATTTGTTCCTAATATCCAATCTAAATCTAAATCAGTTTGAAACCATTAGCCCTCGTCCTGTCATTACACTCCCTGATAAAGAGTCCCTCCCCATCCTTCCTGTAGGCCCCCTTCGGGTACTGGAAGGCCGCTCTACGGTTTCCCTGGAGCCTTCTCTTCTCCAGGCTGAACAATCCCAATTCTCTCAGCCTGTCCTCATAGCAGAGGTGCTTCAGCCCTCTGATCATCTTCATGGCCCTTTGTGTCACCGCGACCCCCCATTCCCTGTCCGCTGTGGGGGTAGAGGACTTGGGAATGAAGGAATGAAGTTGAGCCTGGAAACAGTGTGGTGGGTGGAAGGCATTGTTTTCATTTTTGTCTCTGTTTCTTACCATCCAAATGTATTTTAATTGGCAGTAAATTAAATTAATTTTCCCCAAGTTGAGTTTGTTTTGCCCATGATGGTAACAGGTGTCTTTATCTTGATCTATACGCTTTTCATCTTATTTTCTCCTCCTGTTCTGTTGAGGAGGAGGAGTGAGAAAGAGGCTGGGTGGTGGTCTGGCAGCCGGCCAGGGTCAACTCACCACAAAACCAGATCATTTGGAATTGGGTGATCTGGGAAATGAACTTTTTGCGTTCAAAGGATGAACTATTTTGTTCCAAGGATAACATACCAAGAGCAATTGGTTCTTTAAGTCTCTAGCATTTACAGTCTTCTCTATTCCAAATGGAAAGGAATGGCTCTCCAGACTTTTTCATTATATAAGTTAGAGGAGAAGCTCCATCAGAGTAAAAGAAGACACCATACATCTTGTGTTTTGATGTAAAAATTTACAAGAACTCAGGAGGAGTCCTAAAGGGACTTCTTCAGTTAATAGTGTTCTGGAAGGGGCTATATAGTAAAACTTAAGTCCTGGCTCTTCTCAAAAAAGTGAAGTTTTGAGCAAGAGTGTTGTACCATTAAACAAATTTGCATGGCAAAAAAACCAATATCAAGACCCCATCAAAAGTAAAGCACTGAAGAACAACTAACTAAATACAAGAATGTCCCATATTTTTTGGTGTCATTAACTCTCGAATGTATCAGCTTTTAGGCTCATGAATGTTTTATTTGTTCTTTCATGGGTCTTCCTGAGAGATAACCAATTGGATACTGGACAAACAAACAAAAAGAGTAATCAGACTCCACTGACCTGTTTACCCTTGATTGTGAAGGATGAAAAGCAGCAGCCGCTTTCCGTGGAAGAGGGCTTCTAGTGGCACTTGCTTCTTTCCTTTTGGATTATATTGGCATAAAGACATCAAGATATTGGACTGATAATGTTGTGACTTTATACATGCCAGACTGTGTTGCATCGCTTTTTGAAGCAGGTATGTTATTTTAATCACCTTGCCTTATTTTCAGCGCAAATTCAAATTGATGATGGGTATGGTAGAAAAAAATGCATATTATTACAGCCCCTGGGTAGTATAAAATTTGTACAGAAAAATTTGAAACTAACTGGGGTCCCATTCTCTTAGGAGATGTGGAATTGTTATCAGAATTTGGATTGTCTTTTAATACATTGTATTGTCATTCAAGGAAGAAAACAATATTTGCTTGACTCTGTTCTACTGGAACAAAAATACATAACTTGAAAATAGGATTCTAATGTAATTTCAGCCATCAGGAATGGATTTCTTACTAAAATTGGAACTGTTCTATCTTCCTTAATAAAGAGAGCATAACTTTTTCTAGATGAGTGTCATCTCCTTGTCCTTTTAGTATTTTATAGGACTGCTTTAAATAAGTCAGAAATAACTTCGAGTAGCTAGAACTTCAAGGTAATTAATCGCTAAAAGACTGAATAGGCTAGTGAGTTTAAATTTCCATAGCTGACTGGGTTATTAAAATTATTTTATGAGAAGTACAAATTACACGACTTTTTAGGTCTTCAGAATAAAATCCATCATAACTTTAATTTTGTTTTATTCGTCAGGGTTACAATGTAGTTAATCAGCATTATGTAACATGATTTTAAAATAATGCTGTATATCTGTGACTTCGCACAGTTGCCCACCATTATCTTGTGCATTAACAGGCTTGATGTGGCTTGCATGATTCCAGTGTGATCAGGATAGATCCCAGGATTATGTTAAATATGCTCTGGATTTACCATTATTAACAAGTAGAATTGTAACTACTGCAGGTGGTAAAGTACTATCTATAAGTTTGTATATAATTCCATTATTAATTGCTAATTAAAAATGAAAATTCAATCCATTTAGTTGATGGCTTATATGACACTTAAAAGTAGAAAGGATTTTTTTCACAAGGCCCTAAATTGTATGTTAGCTTATTAGAAAAAGAAAACATCAAGGTAAATATGAATAAATTTACGTCTTTTAGAAAATCAGATACTGTGTGCCAGAATTACTCATTTTATTATATTTCTGTGTGTATTTACACGGTATTTGATTTTCTTTTTGGTACTGAACAAAGCTGAAGAGCTTAAAAATGTTACATGGCTGGTTCTGAACCCAAATGTGCTCTAGTAAATAATATATGAATAATGGCAAGATAGTGTTTCTAGCTCAGCAATGAGAAGGGTAAACAGCAGAATGGGTAGTCTTACCTAACAAAACAGGTTCTCAGAAATTTTTCTTGTGTCTGGGGTTACAGCTCACTTTTAGGCTTTTCCTGTGATCACTTCTCAAAATTTGGAGAAGGGTGCAACATACAAAGAAATAAAGAGGTTGTGGTGAGAGTTTTGTTGTGGCAAGTCTACCATCAAAGAGCTGCAGCTTTCTCTTATAAATGATAGGTATCTATACCTGGTCTTTTAAATAATGGTTTATATGAGTTTCTTCATGTCATTGCCTATCATTAGCTAGTCTTGTTTAAAAACATTTGTTTCTTCAAACCCAGGAGGATGAACTATGAACTGTAAGGAGGTAGTAGAGCCTCTCAGTGGAGAATTACATGTTTGTCTGCCTTGTCTCTGTGATGAAAGAAGGAATGAATGATAGATCTGAAGTGGACTAACTCTGTGCTTAGCTTTTATTGGCACTGTAGTGTAAAAGCACCTTGTTAAATTTATCACAAGCTCATGAATTCAGCCCAAAGTCTTGTATCTCAAGGTAGAACCCTGATTGATGTCAGTATTTCCCATGCAGAAGTTTGCAATAAATGCTTACTTTTATAATACTGAGGTCGATTCTTGGTTATCTAGTCTCATTGCCTAGGTCCAAATTCATTCCACCTGTCCTCAGGCACAGTTGAGTTGGGAATGCAGCCATCCTCAACATGCTGTAGAGGTAACAGGGAGAAGGTGCTTGGTCGATTGTCCTCTGAGTATGTATCTCTGTCTGTTGACAATATAAGGAGTCTAGTTTGACTAAGCTTCAAACTTAATCACTCATCTTGAGCGCCTAAAATTGGTTAGGCTGAATCTGAGTCCCTGTGTTGAGAAAGCAAAAATTCACCGCTGTGTTGCATTAGATTGTACTCAGAGGTACAAAGCTCTTACCCCACTGCAAGAAGCCAATGCCTTAAATAGTGGAGTTATTCTTCTAAGACTTAGAAAAGATAGATGTAACCAAACACAAATAAAACTAGGTGGAAATACTATGTGCAGGCATTAATGCTGTAGGAAATTTAGCCATTAGTTTCAGTGAGAGCAACATCAAGGCTGTTATATGAACAGTGTTACCTAACACAAGAGCTTCTGTTCTTCGTTGTTTCCTTTTTCATTTTCTAAAATAATTTTAAAATATTTTAAGGGATGGAGGATAATTTAGAGGAGATTTTATTCTAGTTTCTCTTTCATGTATTTTTAACCTTTTACTACCTGATTAAAATCTATTAAAATGAACAAGAAGAAATATTATCCATATATACTTGTAGTCCCTGATATTTTAAGTTCTGTTCTACATTAGCAGCTTTGGTAATGCACTGCTAACATGGCTGAACAAAGGCAACGTGCTTTGTCAACATCAGGGGAAGCATTATATGAAATCCTGGCCCTAGAGAAGGGAGCAACACATGATGAGATTAAGAAGTCCTACAGGTATGTAAAATGTGCTTTGCAACGTGTCTAAAAATGCTTGTGTCTGGCCTGATTATGATGGTAAAACCTTTTGATGGTGAAACCTTTTGAGTTACCTGCACTGTAGACATTCATTATTACTTTTTTTTTTTTTCACCGTGAGAGCCTGAAAAGAAACAGAGATGATGCAATGTGAATCTATTGATTTCATCCCAAAAGCAATCTGTGTGCTTCATCTAAAATGTTTTAATCTGGCTGAATGAGAGGTCAGACTATTAGGATAAAATAACACAGACTATGCTTGCAAAGTGCTGTCTTTGAATACTGCACCCAGCGTGAACTATGTTGAAAAGTAAAGCAAATGCAGAAAAGTGCTATAATAACAATTCAAGAACTAAAGTAAGAGACATAAGGAGTTTGATCAGTTTATTTTGTCATTAAAAAAAAAAAGAGCAATAGACTATTTGACTATAGTGTGTAATATTTTTGAAAGGGGAAAAACGCTAGGTGTGAGAGGGTTCTTCACTTTATGTAGGCAAGTATAACCAAGATCAGTGCTTGGAATCTAACAGTGATTTGAGCTGAAAAAGAGGTACATGGTTTTAACAGTGAGCATAACCAACCACCGAAACTGACTGGCACAGGAAACGGTAGGTTCTCTATTGAAAAAGAAGAGAGGATTTTAAGATAAGTTTTACTCAAATACAAGTTATCAAAATGGTGAAAAGTATTTTATTGTTGAAATGTACCAAGGCCTAAAAGTAAGTCTAGAAAATTTTATGGGTCGTTTTGCTCTTAAAGCTGTTGTGCTGCTATTAAAAAGAGAAAGAACTTTAAATGTCATGAGTGAAATAGATGTTCTTGACGTCGAAATATGCCAGACATGTACTTTCAGGTTTAACAAATATATTAAAACTTTTATTACAGCATCATTCTGGGTGTTGCTGGTTGTACTGTATTACCAGTCAAACTTTAACACAAATGCAAGGATATATTTGAACTGAAAAAGAGGTTATGAAATGTATCTATTTGTAGGTTGTTTAGTTTGAATTTTGTGGAGACTCTTCTCTTTGTTTTTGAACAAATTGCATCTCTCCTGCTTTCTGTTCCTAAAGGCAGTTATTCAATGGTGTTGGGAGTAGTGAACGTTCAAACTTTTCACATAATGGAAGGGAAGCTATTGACATCTCATGATTCTGTTGTCTTGCATAACTATACCACGGGGGGATAAACTTACTACAGTATCAAATTCACTCATGACTTGCACCTTCTGTGTCCCTGTAGTATAGCCTGGCTGCAGAAACCATCTTCTATATCAAACCTCATGTTTTCCTGGTGCTTTTACATTTAAATTTATGTTTAGGAGGCCTTCTTTAATCCCCAAAGGAGAGAGTTGTCATGGAAGAATGTAGAATGGAATTAACTATATTTCATGCTGAACATGAAGAAGGATGATTTACACAGTGATCTATGGTAAAACTGACAGTGGCGCTTTATCCATCTTTATTAGTAATTATAGCAAAAAAAAGGCTGCTTCTGACTAAAGTGGAAATGTCAGAGGGATTCACTTTTAATGGAGTAGCTGTAAATATTTGCAAGATAAAATGATGAGTCAGTCTCATAGATTTGCTTTAATTATCTTTTAATTTATGCTAATCCAAAAATCTGCTGCCGAACTGGTATTCTTTAGTACAGGGTATAAAACCAGCACTACCTGATTCTGAGTTTCCTGCCATTATTAATTAAGTCAGTATTAATCATATTACCACAGCCCAGGGCAAAATTTACTTTTTAATAAACATGACAGAGGTACCTCTCTGTGCTTTTATTTGGAGTTTGGCACAGTCTAATTTATCAAGGACTAAAGCTAACAGGCTTCTAATCAGCAGAATTTCAAAGATCTGTTTATGTTCAACAGCCTGCAAAAATAATCTTTAGAAACTTTTTTTGGCAAAATCACTTAAAGTATACTTTGGCTACTGCTTTCCAGTCTGAGAGTGAAGTAATATGCAAAGAGATAACGTATTTCTCATGTTTTCTTAAGAAGCTTGAAAAGATACAGTTTGCTAGATGACTTACAAAAAAATAAGTACATCAAAACTTCTGTGAGAAAGTACACATCGGTGATTTGGAATTGTATTAGAAAATGCGTGCAGTACTCTGAATGCCATTTAATTACTGCCAAGCAGGGATAATCCCTTACCTATGCTTATGCCAACGGCCTGTACTACTCCTGATATAGCCCTGGCTGCTTTCCTCCTCTGGGCACACGGTGCGCTCAGGCCCAGGCATAAGACCTTGGGTCCAGGGAAGGGGAATGGGTCTGCTCCAACATCCTCATTCAAACAGACTCAGCTCCAACATTACATCACCTTGCCCAACCCTTTAGCCCATCAAGTCATGCAAACCCACAAACAGAAAAACTCCGCAAGATCCTTCCATGTCATCCTCTACAGCTGAACTCTCCTCATGACCAAAAAGAGCTTACCCATATCCTGCAGAAACTTCTCCTGATCCAATTTCACTCTGCTGTCCTTTGCCCTCTGGTCAAGCACCAGAAAAAAGGACAACAATTCCTCTACTCTGTAACCTACGGCTATGTGCTCGAAGGTCATGCGTAAGGCTTCTGAACACTCTGCCCGGTGTCCTCAGTCCATCCTCACATAGAAATCCCTCAATTCTCTAAGCTTCATTGTAGCCCTCCGCTGCAGTCGCTCCATTCCATTGATATCTTTCCTGTATGTCGGACCTCAAATCTGTACGCAATACTTGAGATGACATTTTATGTCTATCAAGAAAGGATGGAGAAAATAAGGTCTCCTGTAAAACTGCCGGTAATGCTCTTGTAACATACCCGGGATGTTTCCCTACTCTTTGCTGACTGGGTGCACTGCATGCTTCCACAGCCTCCAGAGTACATAGTGAGGAAAAGAGCCCTGCGTCAAGACAAAGGGAATGAAAAGCATTGGA
>VXBH01000310.1:0-85373 GCA_013400035.1 Rynchops niger
ACAATTCTATGATTCTATGAATAGAGGAGACTCACAGGCAGACCAAATGCAGGTGGAGTACAGACCCACTCTCAATACTTGGAAGCAATTCTCTTGAGGGTGGAGCTATGCCCTACCAAGTAGAAATCTAGGAGAGGCCTACACTACTCCTTGTTCTGTTTTGCATGGAGAATGGACATGTGTACAGCAATAACAACCAGCAGACTTGGAAAAAATGCCATTTTCAAATGTATTCTCCTGATAATCCTAACAAAAATCAACTATACATTTTTGTAGACTACACAGGAATTACGTAGGGATGAGATCCAACCCATCTTCCTGGCAAAAGCAGCATTGCCTAACTAGCAGCCTGGTTAGCTTTCTGAAAGTTTTATCTGCACATAAACCTTCCATAAGAGGGCACAGGGGCAGTATATCACTGAATTAACAGGATGACTGAGAAGACAAGACATTGTTGCAAGTAAAAGAATTCCAGCTAATGAATTTAAACATCTCCATTTTCATGGGGGAAAAAAGTTGGGGGGGAGATGTTCAAAACAGATGGTAAGAGGTATTAAATAAAATAAATGACTGCTATTGGGTGTCAGCCTCAACTGAAAGGAGGAAGAGAAAATAATACAAAATTCTGACAAAAAGTCAACACATAAGAGTTTTTAATCCCAGGGCTGAAATTCGACAGTTGTTCCTTTTGCATACAACTCTCTTTCTGAAGTGAACTATACTCCTTGCAATTGATAGCGAAGACTGACTGATGGACTCAAATGGCCTACCAAGCCTTGTGGATTCTGAAGATGCCTCAGGTTGTTGAAAAGGGGCAACACAGGAAAATAACTGCAAAAAGTGTACAACTCCTGTCCAAGAGCTGCAAATGCTGAAAATCCCACCTGCAGGGCAGACCAGACGTTAAGATCAAAGTTCAGCTGCGGATTCCAGAAGACATAAGCAGTTCCATGTGAGAGAAAAATGTGTTTGGATTCTGTACTAAATAGAGAATTTTCAATGCTGCAAAATTTCTATGACAGTTCTTTCCCAGCTGCGCCACTCTCAAAGAAGGAAGGACTGAAGCAAGTTAAGAGGCCAGCTGCCAAGGGAGCCTGGAATCTCTCTGCTCAGATTCAGAGAAATGATACACATAATGACATATTTTGAACCTAGACTGACTGTCTTTTAACAAAAGAATCATAAAAATATAAAAGACTGAGATTCCTTCAAAATTTTTGATATTGGAATACTGTTCCCCCCAAACTATTAAAACCATCATGGAAAAAGAATTCCAACATAAAACCAGAAGAAAATGGCCCTTGCATGAAGTAAAGAGCTACAGTGAAATTTTCAAGCAAATATGAAAGTCTAAGAAACTGAGTGGAGATTACCATTTAGGAAGGAAAGGAATGCAGGTTCTATAGAATTAACTGGCTTGTTTCTTACAAAACAATCAATAATGAAGCAGTGCACAGAAATTAGCTTGTATAAATTTCGAGATGGGATGTCTCACGGGGAGAAGAGGACAAGTGCCACTTCACAAAGCCCAGATCAGGTTGGTTTCTATATGAACTCACAAAGAATCGTTTATTTTAAAAACAATCCTAGAAAAAGTGTCATAAGGGTGAAACAGGAGGGCCAAAGCTTCTTACAGAGTTTAAGCTGCAGTTTAAAAAAAAACCACACTCTCTCAGGAACACATTCAAAGAACACCTCCAAGATACTTCTCACTGGAGCAATTTGGAACTCCTGCTCACAAATATGCTGCAATCAAGCAGAAAGGTGTGGGAATATTTTCAGCATATTTTCAGAGCAGAAAATATCTGTAAAGCAAAGGATCTGATTATAGCAGCAGGAAAATAACTCATCATTTAAACAATACTGCAAACTACTGCAAAGAAAGGCATTTGTTATACATAGGCCTGCATGCTCATCTGTGCTTCTCTCAAGCTTGATATGCCTAATCCCTCCAGAAGATTTATCTTGACAAAGATAAATCACGGCCATGACAAGATCCTTAAACACAATCTTATTTAAAAAAAAAAAAAAAGATAGCTTAGTTGCAGATTCCTCTTGCTGAATGGCTAAATACTGAAGGCTGTTTATTCCACCCAGTGGACCCCGTTATATTACCTTGAAGGCTCATTTACCTGCTTTAGACAATTACTAAGAAAAGGAATTTTGCAAGCAGGAGGGAAGAAATTTGGAGGTGACTGTCTGAATAGATGACTCCTAGACATTTGCTGGAGTGACTCTGGAGGTACCTCATAGATATTCTTTTGCTTCCTGGTGAGTAAGGATCCCTCCCTGGAGGGAACTCTGAAACAAAGAATGTTTATCTGTAATGCAGAAGTACGATTTTAGCTCTACCGGGAATACTTTAATACAGCAATGGGTGAGTGCGGTAGATTAGCTCTTCACCAGGCAGGTTTAACAGTGTAGGAAGCTCTTGCTTCCTGCATGCCCTGCATGCAAAGGGGGGCAGGTGAGAAACATATAACAAACCAGTTCTCTACACCACACTTCTTGATACATATCTTCATTACAGCAGGGACAGAGTCTTTTAGGTAGATTTTACTTTTAATCTTGTACACTTGAGCTGGTGGCCTTTCCACTCGGCCAAGAGAAAGCAGGTAAAATTTTAAGTCCTGACAACAGTCTGATAGCTTCACACAGTTCTCCACTATGACCAGATGGACCAGGGTGGGAGCAGGGGTATGGTGGGCAGGGGCATAAGAAAGACTGTCGCAAATCATCAGCTCACTATTGTGCAGAGAATGAAGGAGTTGTTCTCCAGCAGCCTTCATTCCATAGCAGAGGCCAGCACCATGAGGACTTAAAAATGGGAAAGCTAAACCAAATGCCTTTCATTTGGTCTAACTCTATGGTGAAGGCTTGAGAGGTGACAGCCTTTGCTTAAAAACATTTAACCTCATTATATTAAAAAAAGAATACACAGAAAGGTCAAAACATGGAATTAATACAAATATTTTTTTTAAGAAAACGAGAAGTCTCTTGGATGTGTAACATTCACAAGTCAAAGGTTATGTGCTTTGGTATGCTGCACTGATGCCCTTTGCATTCTTCATTTGACTGATTGTGGGAGGGCTTCCCATTGTGTGAAACATCACTGGTCAGATTTTTCTCCTTGTTCTTTCCTGTGCACTCTTCTTTAACTCCAAGGTACTTTCCAAACACCATTTTAAATTGATAATACCTGGTCAATTTAACCAAGTATCTGAATTTAGCTAAGGGCTTTTTCAAAGCAGAAAAATTTATACGGATTATTCCTATTTGGGGTAAATTATGCAGATCTGCAGTGGAACACAGCACATGCTTGAATCTCACTGAAGCCATCAGACACTTGAGAACATGCTCAAGAAATGAACATAGGCCTGTGTTCATCTGAGCTGGGCGCTGCTGCTTTTTTCCCACTGACTTGCCTGTATCCTTGTGCAAGTGGAGGTCTTTGCAGGGGTGAGAGCTCACTGTCCCACGAGAAGCAACAGCCCTCCTCTCTTTCTCAAGTGACAAACTGTAATGCAATGGCTAAGCAACAGGAATTTGGAAAAAAGCAGGAGAGTAACTTTTTTGCTTTGCAGAGGACTTTTTATAGAAACATGTTCAAAGACATAGAAAAGACAGATTTGCACAGGTGTTTATGGGAGAGATTCAGCTTGCACACAGAGCTTTTTGACACTGCCTAAAGCCTCCCAGGTACCCACATGGGCTGGCAAATGTGTGTGACACAAGACTTCCTGGCCCTCTGTACTCTTCTGGAGTGGCAGGCCACACAGGCTACTCCAGAGTGCCGGATGTGACAACAGGTATCTTAAACAGTTGACCTCTGACTTTTTGCAGCCTGGTTCTGCCCTAGCAATTCTGGATTCCTGAATGAGACACAGATTCTACCTGAAAAACAAAGGGAAAAATATTTCAGACTGGGAATGACAGTAACCTCATCTGTGAGTGAGAAACTAGAGCTAACCATGTGGCAGAGCCAAATGCATTGCATGAGCATGTGTGAAATCTGGTCCTTTCCTGAACCTGGCTCAGCAAAAGTATCTTGAGTGTGTGAGATCTATAGAGCCCTGCTAAAGATCAGTGCTTCTGGTTTCTGTCTCAAAGCCATATAGGTTCACCCAAAAAAATGCAGCTAGGTGCGCGTGGGTAATAGTCATGCTTCCCTTTGATAGCTAACCATTGTGGGACACAGCTACTATCCAAACCTAGGGTTCAGGCCAGAGCTTGAGACAACTTATGCTCCCTTTCTGCTCGTGATCACTTACCCTCTTAAGCCTGATGAACCTTCACTTTTTTCCCAAGCAAAGCTGCAGCCCTGCAAAACACTGTCACCCCGCCAGGCTGAGGTCTTGGTATGCAGCATGCTCCCCAGACAAGTGTGAAGGTTACAGAGAGAACTGAACCTGAGTCTCTCACATCCTTTAACTTGCAAGTTCTTTACAAAAAAAGCTATGAACTCTACTTCCTCCCCTATTGTTCTGAAAAAAGTGGGGGAGGGAGGAGAGGGAAGCACCTGCATCTTGTCCAGGAGAATGCTTTCTGACTGTGTCCCTCAAGTGACATTTGCAGAGGAGCACCATTTCTAAATCCAAATCAGATTTAGGCATGAACTAGGGAAGGAGCAGCTCCCTTTGGTCCCTATCAAGCCTCTGCACAAACCCAGAAACACAACTTCTTTCTTACAGAGAATACGAAGACCAAACCCTGAAACACAAACAGTGTATTTCTGGCAGCAAAGTGAGATTTGCATTATCACATTTTGGGACTCAGAATACAGATGCTTAGATGCTTTCTGTGTGACTGTTAGTGGAGGCTGTGAAAACAGCTAATTGGGTTAAGTTCCTATCTCATGTAAATGACTGTAAAATTTATCAGACATCTATCTGCATCTTTCAGCAATTAAATGGCTTATTGAATCTGTCTTCATTTCTTCATGTATTTAAAGAGAAGAAGGAGTAAGAACATACCTATGCTTCCTTATATTACTGAAGCAATCTGAAGATAAATATTTTAAAGGTTAAAAAAAAAAGCTATACAAATAAATAGGAAGGGTAGATGAAATTTATTTCCCTATAGAGGATAATCACTCTATGAATGAATATGATTATTTAATAAGATACTTAGAAACTCTGTTCTAATTGTTTACATTTTCAATCAATAATTGACTAAATTAGTCAAGTTTCATTAAATCTCTGATAGAGGTTTTATCACAGAAAATACCAACTATGTTCTTACTGGCAATAGCCTCCAAAAAGTAACAGGTACTTCCTTATACCATCAGTTATATAAATGAAGCATGTAAGTCCTGGCTTTAAATGAGCAGCAAAAGCAAAAAAAACATGAAATGGGAAGGACTGCTATAATCACTGTTCCGAAAGTGTCAGTCTTACTCACTAATATGTCTTCCTGAATTTATGAACTTTTATTGCACAAGAGCACAAGCTGTTCCACCCAGGCATCTTTGCTGCCCAAACTGTCGTCTTCTCAATCCCTGGCTGGAAACTGCCTGGCTCTTGGTTTTCTACAAGCTCATGGGACCCATCTGAGCTAACTCAACTTTGACTAATCTCAGTTTAATTCAGCAGAATGATAATTTAATTACTATTCTCACTGTGCTCCGAGAAGGTTAAGGAGAAAGACTGACATGCTACAGCTCACCTGGGTGGATGGATTATATTTTCTTATGTTAGAGGTCTACAAATTGAAGTTATTTGCTCAATCTGAAAATAAACCTTTGCTCCCTCTGAAAATAAATCTTCTACATCATTCTCAGGTTATATTGAAAAAAAACCACAGTGCTAAGAATTAGATGAGAGAGACTAGGTGCACATACAGTGGAGAGAGTCAGATTTTAAGGGTCCTGGATGAAATGTATTTAGGAAAGAACTTGTAAATACTGTGACAATTAATAGCTAAATTTTGTGTGATAAAAACCTAATGTGGCCCTATTAACTTTAGCCCAAGGGTATAATGCAGGCCAAAATTCCCTCCCTGTTACATGCCATTATTCACTGTGCCAGAATAATTGAATTAAAACTAATTTATTAAAATTAAAATAAAATAAAACCAGACATTGTTTAAAGAAATGGAAAAAGAATCTAGTACTATTTTTTTTATTACTCAAACCACGAATAAGAAACCCAACTATGCAGGCAATTAACATCCTTCAAGTGCAGAATCAAATGCTTAGCAGTAGTGGAAGTAATACGAAAAAAAAAGACCTTATAAACACATATAATACAACTGTAAGGAATCTGACACTGCAAATAATAGCTAACGTGTCTTTAAGAATAAATACTGCCAGAATACATGTCTTGATGAAATTGTAGTACAAGTCGAACAAAACTATATGCCTTGATCTTCTGCTTGGAAGGGGATAAAGAATTTTCTGGGTTTTGTAATATATTACTAAAAAATTAACTCCACCTAACGATAGTAAGTAATTTGTTACATGACCTGTAAAACCTCTAGAAGGCTCATCAGTGTTTTAAAGGACTAATAAATCATACTCTGAGTTGCACATGAAACATCCCTGCAAAGTGTCATAACATTTGTTACCAGCACTTCTATAAGTCATTTTATGAAGACAGGCATAAGAAACAACCTAAATTCACAGATGATAATCTACTGTTTTTCATGGACTAAAACATAATGCAAAATGACTGAGAACAGATATCTAAACAGGGAATAAAATAAAGTCATTTTAGAAAAGCTGTCTAGCTCAAAGAAACTGTATATTTGAGGATAGACATACCTACCTGGGTAGTGGTAACGGATATAGAAGTATAAATGGTTTAAGGTATCATAAAGATAATGAGTGAACTGAGCATCTCAGCACAGCTGAAGGAAGATAGATAAGAGTAGAAAGAACTTAGAACTCACTGAGGGCCAAATTCTCAATCATCTCTTCACTACAGCAAGAACAAGATGGCTACTATTATGTTTGCTTGGTGTCCAGTAGCTTTTTGTTCTTCAGTCTGGCCTAGCACTATACTGTAAACGTAGCCTTAAACCTTACAGAAAATGTTAGTTTGAGGTCTGGGCTTTGGCCTCTGTGACATCTGTTATCACTGACAACACACTCAAGATAACAGTGCCCAGCAGAGACTGGAGCAGCTGCTTCTGCCTCCCGAGGAGGTGGCCTGAGCCCAGCAGTGGGGCTATCGTCTGTTTCTTCAAAGCTGAAATCAGAGCCTTACTGGAGCTCTGAAGAGCACTCCAGAAAAAAAAGTGAACTCTGAGTCCAGATGCACACATGTTCCCTTTCTAGCCTGTTCCTGGGAGGTATTAATGAAGAACATCCCTTTCTTGCTTCAGCTGAAGCCTACAGTTTCCCATGAGGGGGGTGAAAGAGGAGAGCAGTGGGCTCTGCTCTTAGCTGAAAAGCAGTAAACAGGAGCTCGGGTCTGTCGAGAAGTGCAGTTTCTCCCTTAGCTAAGATTTCTCAGTGACAGCTTGCTCCGTTCCAAACTGGACATTATTGTGAATAAGGATTCACTACTAAATACAGACCTCCCAAGGTGACAACCTCAGCTTAGGGTTCCACAGTCCCACATATGGCGTTTTACTGTGAGAAAACAGTGAGTTAGGATCAAACCTGAGCTCTGATGTACCACACAGACAGTTTTTGCTCATCTCCGAGTTATCCCCAAAAGACCATTTCTGAAGGTAAAAGCAGCTGTAGTACAGCAGTACGTGCACTAGTTCCTCTATAGGAGGGTGCCAGCAGTCACTCCACTGGCTCTTGGAGAGGGCCACCTTAGAGACCCCTTCAGCAGAATCCAGAATTTCCTCCACCCTGTTCCTAAGGAGACAATTAGACCAGAAATATGGGTCTTTATACTGCAGGGAATCTTGCATAAAGCAATTTCAGAGGAAGACAGGAGCTAGTCCATTATATCTCAACTTCCAACACAACAGATCACGCTTTCTTTCCCATATTTGAAGGCAACAGAGTGTGGAAGCAAAAAAGCAAGAATTACAAGTCACCCGGGACTATATACAGAAGACAGCATGCTCTGGGACTAGTCCTCTCTGCATGAGTATAGGCATTGATTGGTGTTTGCAGTTCTGGGAACATCAATTTGAGAAACATGTTTTTTAACAGTTTGCTCCGTAGAAGCCTCTGTCACAAGAAGTACAAACTTCAAAATTACATACACTACACTGGGTGGCACAAATGAGAAGAGAAACCACTGAAAGTAATGAAAAAAATATGCCAGCTCTTACTGAAGCCTGTCATTTGGCTCTGAGTCAGGTTGCAGGAGGATCAGATTAAGTAAGTACAAGAGCCTGATGATGCAAAGCATGTCCTGTGGCATCCACAACTAAGAAAATACCACAGCTTGCTCCTACACACCTATAACCATCTCAGTTTCTTCTCTTATCAGACTGAGGCCCAATTTCTACCATTGATATTCATTCAAAGCAGTACTTATTCCTCAAACAGCAGCAGCGGATTCAGGGGAAAGTGTTAAATATGTGTATCTTTTCTTATTTCTTTCTCTCAAAGTGTAAAAACACAGGCCTTTGCCTCTCTGCTCTTATTATTTCCCCCCTTATTTCATTCATCTGGTCTGATAAGACCTTCCTTGTTAGATGGGCTTTACTTCAAGTTTCTTTTTTCCTTCTTTCTACAATTACTTCTCAGCTCTCAATAGTCTTATGTCTCCTGAGGTGATCAAAGAAAGATGATTCCCATGTTAGTTAGGAAATGCCACACAATTTCAACCATTGTTCTGTTAAATTACTGTCATCTTTCCTGCTTCCCACATTTCTCAAAATCTTGAGATAAGTATCTGTCATTTTGCACAGTATCTTATCCATGCCTATCATATTGCAGTACCAGCATGACCTCTCTTCTGGCCAAAGAGAAGGTCTTCTCATTTTTAATGGCTTACTTCAGACCAGCTGTGAGGGCCATTCAGCCATTTTCCACCTTGCTGACAGCTCTTTACTAGTGCTTTAATGCAAACTGTTAGTATATCTAACACAAGTCACTCCTGTGTTTTGCATTTCACAAATTGACTTACTTTTCATACTGTTCTGGGATGGTAGTTATCTTCCTTTTATCTTCACTCTGTGGGTGTTCCCCAAGACTCTTCTGTCAGTTCCCTGCTGTTTTCATCTTTGGCAACCAGCATTTTTATCTCCATTCATGGTACATGTTATCATTTGTCAGATGACAAACCATTGTGTTCCACTTTTCATTCTTTCTCCTTATATGTCTTTGATTTTATCTTTGCTTTTTTTTTCCTTCTTTCTTATTTTTACAGGGATGAAAAAACATGGCTATCATAATTTGATTTATCTTAAAGCATTTATTTTCTTGGCATATTGACATATGGCATAGAGAAACCTGATCTACCTCTGAACAAGCCAGCTCAGGACATGAGAGAATAGTAGATATGTAAACACAGTTATATTGTTTCTGATAGCCAGCATAGCTCATTAAGAGCTAGCTACATGTCTACAAAGGATTGTACTATACATATATATATGGCCTCATGTAAGATGTAGATATCTTGTTCCAGACTTCTCCCATGCCCCTGTGGCTCGTGTTTCATCACTGATGACATCTCTAGGTAACACATCTAGCTGAACTGCCGCTAAGATTTAGGGCAGTGGAGCAGAAACCTGGGCTCTATTCCTGAATTGAATACTTCCCACATGCCTCAAACAAGTCACTTGCTCCGTCCTGTCATGGTCCCTCAATTTTAGTGAGAGATTAACATCAGCTAGAATTTACGGTAAGGATGAGATTAGGAACAGTTTAAACATCAGACAACTGAGAAGACCTAGGTAAACTATTGCAATTGTGATCAGTCGGCACCTGAGCTTTCTCCAGTGAGGCTTACTCCCTGCTCAGTTTGGTAGTTAAGGAGACCGCACTTTTCTGTCAGGTTTCACGCTCTTGTTACTGTAAATTCCTGTCTGTAGTGTCTGATCTCACATCTTTAGCTATGCAATACTAGCAACACCAGTTTCCTTCCAGCTCTGCCATGTTCCTTTTTTCACCATTGTCCAAAACCTCTGTGTAATCTTTTCAGTGTAATATTTTCACCTTCCTGTTTACCTTTTTCACGCTTGTTCTCTGTCTGTTTAGAAGGACTAATTATTCCCGTGCCATTTGAAATCACTTCCCTAAGGCAACAACTAGCTCAGAGAAACAGCAGGAGCTTCATCAGCTGTGATGGTTGAAAATGACTCTGTAAAGAACACAAGAATATATAACAGAGCAGGTTTATTTTGGCAAGGGGATGCTTAAGAATGAAATTCGAGCCTCTGCCCCAACCGATTTCTGGGAGCAACGTTTTAAAAGGTGCACTTCTGACAGAAAGAAGCTTTGGCCTACTCAAGGTCAAGGGAGTACACATAATGTAACCTTTGGGAATCCTGCACTGGATCAGTCTTCAGTATAGTAACGTGAAGCTTTTGGGGAAGAATTCAATGAAATAACTTAATGGATCTTAACATACGATTTATAAAGGCCGTTTGCCTTGGTTTGGTAACAATCATATGCATAGATACAAATGCCCAATTGAATTTCCCGTTCCCTCAGAGAGGCACAATCATTCCTCAAGGAAAGAAGGAAGCCCATAAATCACCTGAATAATTATGCAATGTTTTTTTTAGCAATCTCCATCATGAGATTCATCTTGGAAGTGTAAGAACTGATAAAAATGCATGCCAATTAAAATATTCTCAATGTGAAACCGGAAATCAGTAAATAGGGACCTTGTCTATTTTCTGTGCCTCCCTTCTTCTGACAGATTAATGTTAATATGGTTTTTTCCCCTCTCATAGACTACATATAGAATAAACAGCAGATAAAAGAGGCAATTTGTCTTATGCTTCATCAGGTAGAAATTCAAATGTAGTTTCACTAACAGAAGCTGTTAAATAGAAGAGCCTTTATTTAACTAAAGCTAAAAATAATTGTACTATTATTTTGCCATTTTTGTTAGTGTTTTAGTATATTCAGTTCTCAACAGTACTCATAATTCAGTTATTTCTTAAGACAAGATTAAATTGTCAGGGACCTTTTATTATTATTTCCAGTCAAAATATCATATGCGGCAAGCCTAATTACTCCTAAGAGTCATTTAATAGTACGCTGACAGTTGACAGAACTCATGACTCTGAGTGTTAATTACCAGGATTAATTGATAAAGAGAGAATTTTCTCTGGCAGCGGCTCCAAATCAAAACTCAACATTTGTGTGTTTGTGGAATACACAGTGAACTCAGTTTAGTACAATGTTTCCAAGGAGGAAACCCTATTTTCTGAGATTCCCACATAATCCAGTTCTTTCGTGTACAGTTTTTTCACTGCCACATGGATTGAAACTATATTTTTCTACATTGTGAGGAGGAAAAAAAATGTAGTGGAACAAAAGCAAAATCTACATGGATAAATGTGCTAAATGGGGAGAAAGAGAAGAGCGACAGCCTGGCAGCAGTCCCAAAAACCAACCTATACACCACACATGAACTTCTCACTAAATTTCTGATATACAACAATCTCAGCAAAAGCATTCAGAAGACTGACATCCTGAAACGTATTTTTTGTATAAAATAAAGAGGCCTGACAAAGAAAAATTAAGACAAAAACCACCCTTGTTTTTTCAGGATGGTGGGACCGAGTTAAATGCGACGTACAGGTCTAGCTTTCTGGATGTTCACTTTGCCCCATAGCTGGCTAATGCATCCTTACAAAGTCGACCAACTTCCTCCCCATTCTCCCTTCACTCTCCACTTTTTAAAATAGGGGTAATGCTAATCTACTTACCTAACAGAGCTAATAGGGACATTAGATGCTGACATGAATGCTTTATGCCGACAATAGTTTGATCTAAGAACTATGTTAAATACTATAATCAGTACAACTGCCAATCTTTCCACTAAGAAGTTTTCTGTGTCTTTTCAGACAGACAGATGTCTGTCAGGTCATACATACAATACACTCATCAGATAAAAGTCATGGCAGACTGGTGAAGTTCCCAGTGACTGGCAAAGGGGAAACATAACTCCCCTTTTTTAAGAAGGGAAAAAAGGAAGACCTGGGAAACTACAGGCCAGTCAGTCTCACCTCTGTGCCTGGCAAAATCATGATCCTCCTGGATCCTCCTCCTTTTTTTGTTGTTTGTTTTTCCCCCCATAATCTTTGGGTCACTGTTTGTCCCCCATTCCTCCAGAAATCAATAATCCCAAAGCAGTTGGCCCAGAAAAAGGAAAATGGCCTGTTTGGGTGGGAGCACAGTAACTGAACCATCATCTGATCCCTATCAAATACTCCAGGAAACCCAGACCATATTGTCCTAATCAGCGTTGGTCTAGGAAAAACGTTTGGGAATCATGAGCAATCAGAAAGAACAAGAGAGACTGGAGTTTTTACAAAAAAATGTCACTTAAGGATAGGACAGGAGACTGCATGGGAAAAAAAAAAAAAAAAAAAAGAAAACAAACATTAAACCTACCAAGTATCTCAAATAGTCTTTACTACAAAGTTTTCTAGAGGAATCCTGCTGAGGAAACTAAAAACCTAACAGGACGTTTATCTGGGCCACTGTAAAATACTACTAAGTGTTATTTATAAACAACTGCATGTGTATGTATCGATTGAAGTGTAACTCATATGATATATTTTCCCCTAGCATAATCTCCTTTGTGTTTAATCCAGTTGTGACGGTACGAGGGAGCACACCTTTCAGATGCATAAGCCAGATATTCAGAGATCTGGCTAAATAATCCAAAAGACCTAATTTTGGAGACCTACTACCTGTAAAAAAATGACATAAAAAGATATTTCAGAAATACATAAATGGATAATTGCAGAGATGATAAACTGCTGTTATAAAGTGCTAATGGCAGGGAGGTTTCCCTTCACTGCTTTACTCAATAGCTGGATTATTGTCCCGGAGCTAAACATTTCTGAAGGAATCTAAGCGTCAGGTAAGCAATACTGAGGCAAATATTAGGATTTACGGCTATGTCATTTGCCTCTGCTACATACTGATGGTTTCTGATGGGTGATCATCATCAGAACAAGACAGGGAATAAATGCACATTTGCATATCATCCCTCAGCAAACCTTGTGCTAATTCGGCTGCCTATTTTGACCGCAATATATACAGCTTGCTCCTTACAGAGATGCTGGTCTTGGAAATATCCATGGGACTTCAAGTAAAATAGAAATCAAATACATTATTGGAAATAGTTTTGTAGGTAGCAGATAAACAGATAGTAATAACAGCATTTCCATATAATATAAAACCTGAGAAAACAGCATCCCTCTCTGCAACCTTGCTTCCACTTTTTTTTTCCTCCCTCCTGAGATGTAAGTAATGTTGTTAATTCCAGAGGACTGGTCTTTCACAAAGTAAAGTTATCAGAGTTGAGCTATTTTATGGTAACCAGAGATATAACAAAGTGTATTTTTCTCAGGCCCACATTAGAAATCTTGCAATAAACAGCAGAAGATTCAGTGATACCATATTGTGTGGTACGTAGCAGGTGAGTGCCCCAGAATATCTGTAACTGGATTGTCAGCTCTGGCAATATGTCTTCATAGCCATTTATTTTAATTTACCCAATAATCACTTATCTGTGTCTTGAAAGTTACAAAGAAAGTTTCATAGGATTATATGGAATCAAACAATGTGTCTTAAGTCACTTTCATCCAGCCTAAATATTTGTGTAGCACTTCTTAGGCTTACATAGAGTGCTTTGGTGCATTTAATCATGATGTATTACAGTCAGGTTTGTTACTCTTGGCAGAAGGTTTGATGGGAAGGCTATTTCACACCCTTCTGGAATGTTTCTTCTGAAAGGAATTCATTTCAGTGACAAGGTAATTAGTATGCAAGTGATGACAGTATCCAGAAATGGCAGTAATTCTGCTCTCTCACCCTGCTGTATTTTAACACACATAAAATTAACAACAACAAAAAAAAATTAATATAGCTATGATTTCCCCTCAAATAAGGATGCTAGTGTTTTGCAAAGCTTCTAAAGTGAAACAGAACAAACACCAGGAAATCTTGTTTCTTTGTCCTTTGCAGCAGTTAGCACATCCCATGACATACCAAACTGTCGTTTCCTATGCCAGCAGAAGCGCAATTCCCAAGAGCATCAGTCATCTGCAGCTACTGATTTTAGGTATCCATACCATACTGTGTTATGGTGTATAAACAGGACAAATAATTTGGGCATGAAATTGCCACAAAGGTGTGATTTACAGCTTGCAGAATAGCACCTTTATGAAAGGAAACGTATTCAAATGAACAAGACAAAGCTAAACACTATCCACAACTCTTTTTATCCCACTTTAAAAATCAAAATATTTTTGTGTCCAAATGCAACATGGCAATTTCCTTACTTGTTCAATGTGCTTTGGCCATTTAGTACAACACATAACATGTGTAGATATACGTAAATGGAAAAAGTGCTACCATCCAAAATCATCAGTTGAGTAAGAATTAATGTTTTGCTTAGTAAAGAGAGAGAGAAACAGAGCTGTTGGATAAGTAAAAGAATATACAGATTAAGCAGCTAGAAGAAGCTTTTTTCTAGGTCTATTACAGTTTTTTCTATGATGGTGTATTTGTTTGGGGGGTTTGTGGTTTTTTTCCTTCCCTAAAACCAAAACGAGGGTAATAGCTCTTCTGCATACTACAAGTTTTTTTGCGGAGTTTCATTAATATTTGTGGACCATGTTGACAAAAAAGCCACAAAAAGCAATTAAAGAAGCAAAATCCCATCAGCATCATCAGCAAGTGAAAAGAGCCAAGAATGCACTGCAATTTCAATCAATGTGGTATATACCAAGACATAAGATAACGGTTTTGTATTTAAATGCATTAAAGATGTACAGTTATGTAAATGGGAGTTTCAGAGTTAAAGAGGGAAGAAGTCAGGACCCAGTTTGAATGAGATCATCTGCATGGCACAGTGTTACTTTGGTGATTCACGGTCTCACTGTGAATAGCTGGTACTCTGCATGAACACATAATTTGATGCTATCAGTCAAAGCAGCATTCTAGCCTGATACTTTCTTTTTTTATCATGGTTTCTCATACTATGAAATTGCTTATAACTGTGCCCCCTGAAGCTTTAATCAGTGTAAATGGAGAGATAATCCTAAATTTTCTTTTCAAATAATTTTCTAAGAGAGGTTTTATAAACAGGATCTTAAAATATTTGAGTAGCGTATTCAAAAGTTGGGGCATGGTTTAAACATCTTTCTTTGTTTTAACCATGTATACAAGTCAAGAAACCCGTGTAGAAACTGACTTGCCTAATATGAAAGAAGTTTCTTCAGCATATAGACACAACACAAAGCTTAATAAGTTATATCAAAAACAGTAAGTGCTGAACAGAGAACCATTTCAATAATACAGAAGTGATTTTTCAATAGTTGGAGCTCGGTGTTATGTTAACATCCATCTTATCTGATTACAAGCATCACACTTTTCAGCACAACTTGCTGTCTTACAGAGAAAAAATGCTGGCACCTTCTCAGTGAAGAGGACTAGATCAAGGACTTTTAATTAAGTAATATTTTCATAGATAACTTGCTGCTATTGACCAAGTCAGGGTGTTAGTCTTTTAAACCCCATGTAGGCAAAGGTGTTCAAATTTCTGGTTTGTGGTAGTTAAAGGAGAAGAACCATCAGGTTTGGATGCTTTTCAGCAGAACCCAAGTCTGACCCAGGTGCTCCTAACCTCCCATATCTCTTTGATATGTTAAAGAAAAACAGTTAAAAGCGTTAAAAAACTCTTTCCCGCTTAAGTCTTCTAATTACAAGATGATTTCACTCAATTTGCTAGCAGGTAACACCAAGTCACTTTCATCTCTACAATTACCAGCACACTGCATGCACTTTCTCTAACTTCTCTACCCTCCCAGCTCCAAATACTTTCTCCCAGAAAATTCTGGGTTTCTCAACCCACCATGCTCTTATCTCCTTTGCTTTCCACTTCTCCAAGTGCTTCCTTGTGGAAACTCTTTGTTATGACCTTTCAGATTTCACAGAAAGGACATTTATGGCCTAATCCTTAGAAGTCTTCTCCAGAATAGGGTCCCATCACCACAGCTACTGGCTAGTGTGGTGGGTCAGCCAAGGTAGGGCTTGGGGATCTGCCTCCTTCAAGAGCACAAAGGCCAGTGCTTAAAGCTTTGACACCAGGCTGCAGCTGACCATCAAATAGCATGCACAGTTTTTTCCAAAAGTAAAGCAAGCTCAGAATAAGGTAGGAGACAAAACCTGTAAGGCCTGAAAAAAAATTTTTACCCACTGCATCTTTGCAGACCACCTTCCCTTCTTTAAGCCTCTCTCATTTTAACACCAGAAGGACAATGAGGTTTCCAGCACATACTGCACTATCTCCTATACATCCCTAGAAAAATTATTGCTTTTCATATTTTTCAATTATATATACATTGCTCTGCTCTTCCCAGCAGGACACAGGCGCACCAAGGACCTCCTCTACATCAGACACACACTGTTGCAATACCAAAGGAGGAACCTCTCCCTCCAAACGTGTGCCACCAGAGATAAAGGAGCAACTTTCTCATCAGCACAGAGATTGTATTAGAAAATGCAAGTGAGTTTGGAAAAAAAAAAAAAAACCACAAACCAAACCCCCCATCAACCAAAAAAACCCACAGAAAAACCTAGGTACTGTCATACAATAATCGTGCAATTTTCAGATTAAATTCAGCCCAGCGCCACCACCCATTTCTGCTGTTCTGGTGCCTTGCAGAGTTCAGCCAGGCAGCTGAGAATTTCCACACAGAGAAGGGGTTCTCAGCTGACGTGAAAGCAGCCAGCTTGTGCCTATGACCATAATACCTCTTCTGGGTATGAAGTAGTACTGCCAGCTGACAAACTTGAGAATTATAGGCAGCTGTTTATATGGGCTTTATGCCTATCTGCACTTAAGCACATCCAAACTGTGAGAGTGGAATTCACATCCACCTCTCCCAGGGGCCTCTCCAGTTTGTCTGCAGTGAGTTGCCTTTAGTCAACCTGCTGGCAACAACCCAGTCTGATTGCCATTAAATAAAAGGCATGCAAATGTGCTGAATTAGAGAGAAGAGCAGTGCTGAGGAAATACGCTTCCACTGAGACATTATTTGTTCAGATAAAATCCAGAACCGCAACTCAAACTTTTTAATCCCCACCAAGCACCCTGCAACTCAATCCGTAAATATTAATTTATGAAAGTTTAAGTTTACATTTTAAATCCAAATTTATATTAATAACCTATTTTGGATTAATATAGTGTAAGAATCTGGCCACTTCATTCTTTATTCAAGGAAGTTTTACTCACAAAACATATTTCAAACAAAGTGTGCTTGTTGGCCCCTTTTCCACTGTGGTAGCTTTACAGTCTTTCAACTGAAATCTCCATACAGCAGAAAATCACCACTAATGGAAATAATGCAGAAACTAAAATTAGTGCCTCATTATTCAGAAAGCTTTTAATATTCTTCCCCGTGCTGCAGTAAATTGGGTTGTGGAATGATTAGATTATTCTGTGGAATATCAGAGCCAATTACTGCTTCACTAATACAAGAGGTATTAAATTATACATGGATTTTAGCCTTTTGAAATACTTCAGTTTGTGGTTTCCTCCCCCTCTCCTCCAACTTGCTCTAGGCCACAATGTTTTTAGGCATAGAGTTCCCTAAAAATAGTTTGGTTTTCCAGCCACAAATATTGTAATACTGGAAAATCCATAGTTTGGTTCTTTTCAAATACCGTGGAATTACTTCTGAGAGCAATGTATAATATATGACTCTTCTACAAAAGATAACTGAAAGCCTTTTCTGTTAAAAGGAGACTTAATGTGTCATTCCTAGAGCTCAAAGTTGTTGAAGTTAATTAGCACTCTTCAGCCAAACTACATCATTCTAAACTCTCTAGTTATCTTCACATTTCTCATGTTCATAAACCCAGGATTTGAATGTACAAGTTATACGATAATATGTAGTAAAATCCAAAAATGAAATTGTTGTAAGTAAGGCAGCAGAAATCACGATGAGAATACACAAGGCTTTGTCTTTCTGTCATCTGTAAGAAATCATGAGAGATATAGAGAAGACTAGTAGTTTTATGCGCTTGCAGCATTTTAAACAAGGCAGACCGTCACTGAGGAACAGGACATGATCTCAGGCTGGCAACAGGGGGTTTAAAAACAACCAGAGACTGGTGAATGTGCTTTAGAAGCACAGGTTTCAGACCAAAAATGTGCAGTGGGATTTTCTTCTCAGTATCAATGACATGACTATTATTTTAGCAGTTGAGAATTCTTGGACACTACAATAAGACGAAGCGGGAGTCCTACCTCCATAGAGCAAAAGCCCATAGAGGAATTCCGTGCCAGCCCTAGAGACAGGAGGGTAAATTGTCTGTGTGTTATGACAATGGTCCTAGGGCTTCCCATAGGAGAGAAGGGGAGAATTTTTTCACTATGTTACAAGATAGTTAAAGGAAAAATTTGTTCCCCCAAAAATAAGGTGAATAAAGCCCAGAGGCAAAAAATTCATTTTCCTTTGACCTTCTGTCAAAAAAATCCCTGGAGACAATTCCTCATAATGACCTTATAATCATAATGACCTCATAGTGACCTCATAATGAAATGAAAGCAAAGGTGGCCGCTGGGTAAACAGGAATCTTTGTATGGGCATTTGCCAGGAATTATGTCAGAAAGGGTCAAGAATACTTGGCAATCAATAAACTGTAGGAAAACAGATTTTCAGTTGTTTCAAATCTGGAATTGTACAGCCCAGCACATTTTCCATTTATAGTATTCTTATAATGTATAGAGAATGTTTTATAACATGCCTTTTGGTTAGAGACTCTCCTAAAATGACAGTGCATGTGGAAATCCAATGTGCATTATATTCCAGGTGCATTATATCTGCTACACCAAGACATAAGGCTCTAAATTATTTTTTCGAGAGTAGAGATTAGAATTTTTCAGCTTTTAATAAAAAAGCATATACAATTGTACACTGGAATTTTTGGCTGATCTGGAACAAATCATTCACTATCAGTGTTGAAAGACTTATTGTGAGAATACATCTACTCTGTGGTAGACCTGAAAACTGGTGTTAAGTTTTTCCTGGCCTGTCTTCACACTGGTTCCTCTCCAAACAGCCAGGTTATGTTATTCCTTCAGCATTCAGGAAAGAATCCGGTCTGATGGAAGCTTCTCTCATATTCAGACTACAGCATTTTCCATTTCTCCAGTTTTGTGAATGATCATTTTGCCCTGGCTTGTAAACAGCTATACATGATGCAGCCAAAAATAATTTTTCTTACTATATCTTCTCTTCCTCTCTACATATCCTTTGCTTTGTACTCTGATATGTACCACATATCAGGCATCCAAACTTCTGTTCACCACAGATCTGTTGTAATTTTGACCTAATCTTGTTCTCCCTTAAATGTTCTCTCTTGACCTAGTTCATGTTCTCCCTTAAATGCTCATCATTTAGCTCCTCTTACTTCTGCTCCATCTTATCTGCCCGTGCCTGAAATGTCTCCTGCAATTGTTAGAACCTGCTCATTCCTGCTTTACTCACTTCTAATGACTATTAAGAGAATACTAATGAGTTTTTTGTGGGTATACTAATTTTTCAGTCATCAAATTAAGTACATGTCTTAGATACAAAATCTCTGATTCAGTCCCTGAGCCTGTGTTTCATGGAGCTTTTGTATCAAGCACCTAAAACATTATTGGATGTATAGCACAGAAGTTGAATACCTACTTATATAGGGGTATGGGTTTGACGATATATTTTATTTCTCTGACACAAACAGAAACAGAGCCTGTTCCTCTGTTTTTTTCCCCTGCCTTCCGCATGTCTGTCAACTCTGATGAATCCCAGTCTCAGTGTCCTACCTCTTCCTGCTCACAGTACTTGTGAATGTGTGTGCCAGGTTGTGAACGCCACTTCCTTACAGGTGCCCGTATCACCACTTTTTACTGTCTCTTTTAAACCTGAGTAGCCTGCCATTCTTTGAACACTGCCAGCAAAGGTGACAACATGCACTTTTATAGCAGCCTGATGGATGGGGAGGATTGTGGTTTCAATCTCTGTGCATAAGTACCATTACGCATCCAACAAAAATTAAAGCTATTTGTTAGTTAGTAGTTCACATCAGACTCATATTTACAGCTTCGAGATGATTGTTCGCCAATCATCTGTTCAGCTGCCCCTTCTTCCACTACTGCTATTTACAGTAACACTTCCTTTCAGTTTTACAAACACATAGGAAAAAAAAATGTCATGCTTTCATGCAAAAATGTAAAAGCATAAATTCCCCTTTATGAGTTTTCTTATAAGCAATGTTGATATGGCACGTTTAAACTTGGCTGTATTTACAGTCTAGCTATTTTCACTGAAAAATAAAAAATATTGTAATTCCCATTGCTGCTCGATGTAAATTTAGTGCTTACACTGACATGCCCTCTTTAAAACAAATAATTGAAATCTGTTGATTAGGATTTTTTGCTAAATTCACTGTAGTTCCGATATTACATTACTGCAATTTGCTATAGGCATAACGGGCATGATGGTTTTGAAATGCATATTTATTAATACTGTAGATGGATGCTTCAGTTTGGGCTGACTATTGTGGTAATAAAGGAATAAAAAAAGACTGCTCTAAAATCCCCAGTGGCTTTCTGTGAGCACTTAAGCATAACTGTAAAGAAACGATTATTTAATGTTATTGCACTAGCATCCTGATGGAGCTGAACTAGCTGTCATAAACCTGGCATGTTCTATTCAGATTTCAAAGCTAGCTTAATAAAGGTAACTAAAGAGCTGTTGTTGCTTCCTTAGAGGTTGTTCAGAAAGCATTCCTCCCAAAACTAAAAAGAGAGCGTGATATTTTACCAAAAGGAAATGTTTCTTCAATGTGCACAGTTGAAGAAAAAGAAAAAAAAATAACCAAAAAAACAACAAAAACATAAACAGAGTTACAACGGCATACTTGTAATAGAAGTCATAGGTGAGAACAAGGTTATCCACGAGACAATCAGCTTGTTACATCTTTGGTGAAGCATCCTCCTTCCCATAGTGTTTTGCCTACCTGCTGTCTGAAGAGGGTCAATGACACCTACATTGTATTTGACCAGTTTTGTCTTACTATACCATTGGTAAATATTTCTTTTCCTAAATTGCTGACTCTCAGTTTATAAGCTGATGATTTTTTGTCCTTCCTAAAAATCGAAGCTAATTAAAACATTGCAAATCATGCACATGTTCATTTACATGTACAATAAATGAAGTTAGTCAGAAGTAGAGAGACTCCATCCAAATGACGGAGAAGATAACATACTGTAATGTGGGGTGACCCCATCCCAAAAAGTAAATCAAAGTCAGAAGTCACTCACCATATATTTTTATTTGGGCAGAATGAAACAGCCAAAATATTTACATTAGTCATATGCATAAAGCACTCAAACTGTAATCTCTTTTCCCATTCACTTATCTCCTTTGTCCCCCGTCTTCCTTTTCTCCCCCTAAATACAGATACAGAAATAGCATCAATACTTTTTCAAAGATACGCTATTCCAACTGACAAGCCTTTTAGGAGACCCATTAAGACAGTAACCAGGTAATATAATTTCACACTACTTCACAAAAAGATGCAGAAAAATAACCTCTTTGGAAGTTAAATAATTTTATTGTTCTTCTTGAGCAGCCATTCTTGATGCCGTTTCTTTCAGTTCTGGTCTCCTACCTGCAATCACGTTTCTGAATGGTGCACAAAGTGCACTTTATGAAAATTTTTATTTTTTCTTTCCCTGAGGCAATTTTTATTTCAGTTTCATTGAATCTTATTTTCATAATGTTGCCCCATGCCTGTATTCTGTGTACACACACAGGTGTACACAGTGCATCGCACTGTATTCGCTTTACTTATAAAAGTGGTATTTTCATGGCAAGTCCCTCACAGGTCCTTCAGAGCTTTTGGAAAGAAAAGGAAAGAATAAAAAGCAGCATGCCTTCCTTTTCCTCAGATTTGATGCAGCACAGTCATTTATTCAACTTTGAAATATTACTAGGAAAAATTTTGGAAGTCGTGAAACAGATGCAAGACATTTACAGAATCAGAGAATAGATGAGGTTGGAAGGGACATCTGAGATCATCTAGTTCAACCCTCTGTCCTTGAGCAGGGTCACCTAGAGCCAGTTGCCCAGGACCATGTCCAGGAAGCTTTTGAGTATCTCCAAAGGCTTTTGAGTATCTCCAAAGGCTTTTGAGTATCTCCAAAGAGGGAGACTCCATAACCCCTCTGGGAAACCTGGGCCAGTGCTCAGTCACCCTCACAGTAAAAGAAGGTTTCCTTGTGTTCAGAGGGAACCTCCTGTCTTTCAGTTTGTGCCCATTGCCTTTGCACCCTCCTTTCATGTATTTATGAAGATTGATGAGATCCCCCTGAGCCTTCTCTTCTCCAGACTGAACAGTCCCATCTCTCTCAGCCTCTCCTCACAGGAGAGATGCTCCAGTCCCTTCATCATCTTTATGACCTTTCACTGGAGTCTCTCCAGTATGTCCATTTCTCTCTTGTACTGTGGAGCCCAGAGCTGGACACAGTACTCCAGGTGTGACCCCACCAGTGCTGAGCAGAGGGAAAGGATCACATCCCTTGACCTGCGGACAGCACTCCTTCTAGTTTAACCCAAGACACTGTTGGCCTTTATTGCTGCAAGGGTCCATTGCTGCCTGCTTGGCTGAATTAAATTGCATTTAATTAATGTAATTCCTTAGTATCTTTAGTCCACTGTAACATAATGATAAGCTCCTGACTAGTTCACTTCTACATATCAGGAAAAGTAGAGTAGCTTAGAGTAGAAAACTTGTGAGCACCATATTAGCAGACAGAGAACCTGTAGTGTCACGAGTGCTTGAGCTGGAACTTCTACACCAGGTGCATGTGCGACAAGGATGCTCTGATGCATGGTAATCTGAATGTCACAGACACCTTGAAGCTACATACTGCTTGGTAATATTTTAGCTTGGATTAAAAACATGATGAATTGGTGCCTAGTTTGTCCCCTATTTTACTAGTAAACGTTAGACTTTTATAGAAATATTTGTCAAGTCCCACACCAAAATAATTAGTTCTGAAAGACTTGCAGCTTGCTCATCAACCTTATCTAAAGAATTTTTGCCATGTGAATGCAAAAAGATGCTTATGTTTTTAGGATTTTCATGCTGTATTATAGACAATCTTTATAAAACCATTTCACTGATTGTGGCCATTTAGGAAACTCAAAGATATTATTCATTTTAGAAAATAATTTAATAAGAAACTTTTATTTAATGGAAGCTTTAATACTCTTAAATAATCTGTTTTGATGATTTAGAAAGAAATGGCTTTTAGTGAAATATCTCTGATGCAATATTCTGTAGCATGTTGTTAAATCTAATGTTTTAGGGGCTGACGGAATATAGCTCCAAAAGCTTTCAGGCTGATAATCTCAGGGATTCTCTACACAGAAAATGCTGCGGAGTTTCTAAGTGCCCAGCTCTGTGTTCCTGAGGTATGTATCTTCCTATCCACAAAGTTGTCAGATTTCCAGAGATCTCATTTGAATATATGTTAAAAAAAAAAAAAAAAAAAAAAAAAAAAAAAAACAACCAAGGCAAAATCTTATTTTGAAATCATAGATCTTATTCCTAGGGAAAATTAAGTCACATTTGACTGATTTATGGAACAAACAGATACTTGAAATTTTTCCTAGCTGCAATTTCTACCAGTCTTATTATGATAAAATTACTATGGTAAAGATTTTACTATGCTTGGTGTTGTATAAAGACTTAGTAAGACATATAACTTAACCTCCACAGTTTGGAATTTCTATAAGGTAGATAAAGGAAATATTATTCTTGCTATACACAGATGAAGAAAGGCAATACAAAAACCTGAGGCTAATTCTTAGCTGGAGGAAATCATTATCATTCTGTTTACTTCAGTGGTATTTCACTGATTCAGACCTTCTGGCCATCATCTTCTGTGGCCAATAGAAGACTTGTAATATGGATGACAACAGATTCCAGACCTTCTGGAGACCTTTGCACACAAGGCATGCCTTTCGGTAAAATGGTGGAGGAACACTAAATATTTTTTTTTCATCATTATTATAGTGTATTGGAATAGATGAAGATATTGCTGCAGTATGCTACAGAAAAAAAAGTGATTAACCATGGAATGTATTGCTAGAGTTGTTTACTTGGCTTATTTCAAGTTCTGAGTGTCTACACATTTTATTTGACTACTAAAGTAGTTAAAAGCAATTAAAATTAAAAATAACTGGATTCATCTTTGGTGATGTTCAAAAGGGGCTGCAGACTTCCTGAAAGCCCGGGGATATAAGCATTTTTGGTCGGACATCAACTCTATGTCCCATCATTGGCTAACATTTTCCTTTAATCAAGTGAGGTTTTTGTTACTAAGAATGTCTACTGTTTTGCAAAAGGATCCATGACAACAACTAATTTATGAAATATTTTGATTGTGTAATGTAGTCTCATGGTTAATATCCAGTAACATTATTGGGACAATAGCAATTTTTGGCATAAAAGCGTTATTCTCATTTAGAACCACTAGCATCAGTAGTGGAAAACAAAATGTATAGGATGTTGGCCCCTACACAAAGTCACGCTCTGGGATGCAGCATAGCTGTCCACTGAATGCACCGTGCTTTGTGAGAGCAGGTCCCTTCAGCAGGTGCCCTAGAGAGGAATCAAGCACTGAGCCATAATGTCAATTTTATATTTTTTTTTTTTTACCAATAATGCATCATGTGGACTTTGTATAACAGATTACCTTAAGCCTGACAAGGCTAATGGCATTTTTGCAGTCTGGCCCTTATATACTGCAACTTTTTTCCTATTATTCAGGCTAAGGAGCATCTGACTCACTGTTCATTACAGATTAAAATCTCATTCTGAAATTTATGGATAACTTAATAAAACAAGCTGTGATCCTTGTCGGTAGTTTAGTTTATCCTAAGTAGCAGCTGGCACACAGCTTCATCGGGTAACAGAGATGTTTGTGTTTTGGAACTACCTTATCTGCTAGTAAGAAAGTTACATAAACCTGCTTTTCTTTTTCCTGGAGCTCCTTATTTTCCAAGACTACTGGATGGAGAAGATAAATCACATTCTCTACAGGCTTGCCAACATGACCAGAAAATATCCTTCCTTTCCAGTCAGAATTAACACATGGGAGAAAGCAAGTTCTTTCTTTGCTGCAAGAAGGCCCAGCCTGAAGCAAATTTTTGCATTTTTAGCTTTGAAAGTAGTGTAAACAAAGAGGCTATTTGTGACTTAAGAGCTTTATGTCCAACAGAGAATGACTTCAAGTAAAGCAATGTTAGTGTACAAGTAGCTTCAGGATTCACTTCTACACAAAAGGGTTAATAAATTGGATTTTTTTTTTTTTGCTATTCCTGAAACTTCATCCAACAACTCAAGAAAAAGTCCATAAATTAATTGGAAGGGAATTGTTCCCACTGAACAGTTTATAGACCTTCTGTATTTAGAATGGTTTATTTTTATGACATCCTGCACATGAGCCAGGATGATATCTGCACAGGTCACTCCCTCTAGATGTTAGAGATAAAAATGGATGAGTATACACGGTTCTGACACAGGAACAAAAGGGGGAAAAAAGGAAACTTATGGAGCCTTGAAGCTCAGACTGAAGTAGGCTGGAACTAGGCTTCGTGTGGAGTCACTTGTATGGAATATCCTACAATTTTAACAATTCCATTTATAATCCTTTCCTCCACATTGTATCAGACAACAGGGATCACTAGATTCATGTGATTGTGACAATGAGATAGATAACTTGCCTTTGTCCAATGCTTATCTACCTTCTGAACGACAAAATGAGCATAGGCATTAGCCATCCTGTGACACAACTGACTTCTGGGGTTTTTTTGTCTGACTGAAGACGCAAACAGCACAGAACTTGTAGAAGGCAAGACTGGGGTATTGTCATGGGTTTTTTTCTGTTTTACCTCAAACCAGGACAGGTATATTAAGCACTAACCCATTCTGGTGACAGAAAGTTGCCAGAGATGATAGATTTTTACTATGGTAGGTAAAAAACCAAGTCTATCTTGTAGCTGTGACTATGCAGTCTCTAACAGACAGCTTTTATAATCTTATGGTGATTTCAGCTGCACAGCATCCTCGAAAACTCGTATTTTAATTTCCTCCTCCTGCAAGACGGTGGCATTTCCCTGCACACAGACAAGCCAGCACTTTGGCCAGGATACATAAAGCGTTTTCTGGGATCTAGCTTCTTCTGTGCTTTCTCTTTGTTCCAGTAACTACTGGAATTTTTCCACCCTTGATTGAGTTGTAGTGGATACTCTTTTAGGGATGGGGAGGCAAAGCTGAACTTTATAAGCTTTCTGTATTTAGAATGGCTTATTTTTAATGACACCTACATCCTGTGCATAAGAAAGGGGGTATCTGCATAAGTCAGAGATAAAATTGGATCATTTTTATCTATGCACATATTTGAAATAAACCTGCCTCTTTCCTATCCTTGCCATAAACTGATTAATAGATGAAGAATATTAGATACGGTTTGTGTAGAGACACCATATGGATTTTTAGTCCTCACTACCCTCCTGAATTTTATATAGAGATCAAAAGCTAGTTGACCAGCTGTCAAAGCATTAACTAAAATTTGTTCTTTCCTTTCTACTTCCTGAACTCTCTCTCCTTTCTGCTTTCTGAAATAACCCTACATATTAGAAATGGAAAGGTATTCCAAAGTCTAGACTGAAATCATTACGAATTTTGATAAAGTTAGCAAAATGCAATCATGACTGAAAAATGCCCCAGTATTTCCATATACTGTACCTTGTACTAAAACTTATGCTTTCAGCATTTTATGGAATGCACCCACAAATGTATAAGATCATGATTTGAATAAAAAAACATTAAAGTATTGTTATGTCCACAAAATATCAAGCTTTTAACTAATGGGTATGTGCAAAATAGACTTCACTGAAAACAAACAAACAAACGAAGAAAAAACCCAACCAAGATAAGGTTTATTGTACTCTTGTATTTTGTGGATAAATAGATACATGATTTTGAAAATCTTACAGTTTCCATACACTAGATGTAAATAGACATCTCTGATCTATTGGACATCCATTGGACAGCCAAGGCATCCAGCACCATATCTTAGAATACGGATGGGAACTGATTTCCCAGACATATGAACAACAGGGCTTAGGTACAAAGGTCCGAGCCTGACTCAAAACAATCAAACAGCACGTACACATTTTCAAAGATATAAGCCTGACTTAACTAATGCAATATTGGCATCTAAATATCCATAGCACAAAGCGTAAGTCCTATACAGCCACTTAAAACAGTGCTCTGTGCTGGTAAACAGCCTTCCTAACACTGGCAATTACCTTTAAACACCACCTTATCTGTTCTGCCAAGAGCAAGACTGAAGCCAAGAGTGGGTGGGAAATTACTGATTTAGCTAAATTCTCAAGCTGGAAGTATATGTGCCGAAACTACTAAATTGCTTTGATCGTCTTTTCTACCCCATGTCAAATTTTACAGACTTGAGAGTGTACTGTGAATGAAATGCTGGGAGAGCCTTGAATCTGAACTCTACTCCTCTTTCAGCTGACAAGAATTTAGACCTAATAGCCCCTTACTCATGAACCTGGGCAAATGTTGGAAGTTATTTACATACTCATTCAAAATCTTATGCAGTGAGAGAAATGGTGATTTATTCTATTAGCTGAAACATCCAGGAAGGGAGCATTCAGAGGGGAACAGAAACTCCTTTAGCCATCTGGCAACTGAACAGACATTGGACACGCTCAGTCTGAGACGACAGAAGAGTTTGAGAGACCACTGCCCAAATGCTTGGAAAATCCCAGGGGCTGAGGAGTGGGGCCACGTCACTTTTTCTCATCTCCTTGGGATCTTCTCTCCGCGCCCCTCTGCTGAAACAGCTGGGGAAGTGTTGCAGAAATTGTCTATGGCTGAGCAGGGAAAAGGAAGAGACAAAGGGAGCGAGGAGGGGAAGCACAGTGGAGGTGAGCTGACACCCCAGAGGAGCCGATGTGGTTTTGTGGGGCTGAATTGAATCAAAAGTCTGGTGCTGTCCTAGTTTGGACTAAGTCTTATGAGGGAGGAATTTAGCCCCCTATGCGGACACCACTTAGTGCCATTGACATTTCAGCTGCAGAGGGCTCCCAGTGCAGATAGGGATGACATTTCCTCATGCTTCATTCATGCCCTTCTTCAGCTGTCATTCTTCCTTGTATAAACTTGAAATCTCTAAATTAGATTGTTCCTTTTATTTTGTATATTATCATTATTATCATTTGCCTCCCTAATTAATTTTCCTGTGCTGAAAAGGACTGTGACATTCTTGAATCAACCAGCAGAAAATACCTCCCTGCTTCAGAGCTGCATTTAGATCACATTCCTGAATTTATGAGAGTGGGTGACTTGGAGAAGTATAAAGAAAAGCTGAATTGTTTTCAAATTTGAAAATAAATGGGAATTTTAAGAATCCCTCCCTAAATTACCTTTTTACCATTTCTTATTTCTTTCTAACTAATCTGCCAAGTATCTATCTTAATGCTGTAATTTGTTACAAAACAATAAATGTAATTAAATGTCCATAAGCTTTGTTAGTAAAACAAAACATCTTATTCCAGAGTTAAAGCCATGGGGTTTGATTTGACTCTTCAATATGCACGTGCACATCCTTTTGTGTGCTGCCAAAATGAGCTTGCATTCAGAACACCATGTGTTGCCAAGTAGAGCACATAACGAGCGGAGCCTTCCTCCTCCGACAAGAGAATCAAAATTTCAGAGGTTTCTTCATTGAGTTTATATGTTGCACAAATATACCTTTTTCAAAAGACTACGCAACTAGGTGCCTGGGTGCATGGGACAGTAAGTCTCTCCCCAGCCCAGGTGATGAACTACATATTTCTCTCACAGATTGTGCAGCTAGCGTGTGGGACTTGGGATGGGAAGCTGGACTCATGGTTACAGTCTCCTATACCTTCAGGTTAGCTTGAGAGGAAGGGGTATCATGCTGCATGGTGGGTGGGAACAAAGCAAAGACTGTGCAAGGGAGAAGTGTTCCCAGCAGGCAGCAGCTGGGAATATAAACCGCTGCTCCAGTTGATCCTGTTACTGCAGAAGGGCACTACACAGGCAGGACACAAGGTCAGTGCAAAGAGGAAATAACAGCATGTTTAAGTTGGGCAGAGGTTTGCTGAAGAGAGGACTGTGCTCTCATCCTCCGCTTGTTCTTTCATTTCTGAGGCAGGTTTAGGAAGGCAGCACGACTGCCCTTGGGTGAAAGGAGCCACGCATAATACTCTCAAGAGGACCAAACACTGTCCAAGGTTCTCTAATCAAGGTTTATGGAAAATACTGAAAGTTAACTTCATTACAATTGCAAGCTGTGTTAATGGGTTTTTGTTTTAAGTTATGAACCCCATGTATATATGTATATGTTGGGCACTATTTACCCTCCTTGCTCTCACCATTCATATACTTCAAGAATAACACAAAGGTGTTTTGATTGCTATACTCTTAATTTACTTAATGCAATTATTAATATGCATTCCTGAGAACTTCAGTGAGTTTTCATTTCTGACTCCTGTGCCAAAGGCAAAGCGAGAATAATTTTATAGAGGCAAACTGATATACTGAGATCAAGACTCACAAATGGAGAGGGGAAAACTGCAGACAGCACTAACAACTTAGCAGCATAACCAAGCTGTCTACTCAACAGCACCTCCTTAGAACAGATGTTCCTTGTACACAATTCACAGAGGTCAGATTTTTCTCATTACACGGTTTCAACGACAAGGAGGGATCCTGGCTGTGGACCAGGTTGTAAGAACTCCAACTGCTTGTCTTCTCTGAATGTATTTTCTTTCACGCTGCACAAACCACTATCCTCTAACATGCACCCAGCATTTTCTTGAAGTTATGGCATACTTCCTTTCAAACAGTTAAGGTGCTTATGTGCTGGGGGCACTCTCTAAAAACAAAATAGATAACACCCCTCTTGCATTCCCTCCCTCTCTCCCAGATATTTCATCACGACTTCTGAATTTCATAGTCTTTGCTTGGATTCTCCCTCAGGTGTGTCACTGCCCCCTTAAAACTGATATCCATGCTTCCTTTGGGGCTGATCCTGAGGTAGCTGATTGTCTTGATCTATGTATTTAAATGCATAGTATGATGAATGGTTTCCAGAGGGTTTTCTACCTATTGCTCCCTTCTTATACTGCCTCTCCATTTTTATGTCTCCCCTCCTGTGCCTCACAACCCCGCCTGTTTTACCTTTTTTCTCACCTCATTTATCTTCAGGTTCTCACCCAAACTGTACCTTCTCCCTGGATCAGCTGCTTTTCTGATTACTTCAAGTTTGATCCTTTTTCGCACTTAATTGGTGCTTGCCCTTTTCTAACACGATTCTTGATCTTTGCACCATCTTAATAGTAGAATAAACAAATGCCCCTGGCAGGGTGCTCATAAGAGATAAAAGATTTATCTTGACAGAAAGTCCATTTCTTTGACCCTCTTTCTTTCTCGGTGGCTTTTGAAACATTTCGCATCTTAACGGCAATGAAAAAACTCTGTGAAATTGTTGCACTCTATGTCAAGGTCAAAGTCACTGAGATCAGGATACAGCTGTAAAATTAGCTCTTGTGTTTCCTAATATAACATTTATTATTAGAGCTAATTATTTTTATTTCCAAATGTGTTCATAAATCAAGCAAATGGCACTTACTAAAGCACTCTCATATAAGGAAGCTATTTGCCAAGCTACTTGTTTCATGTTTCTGTTGTTCATAAGCCCTTTTATTTAACATCTTAAATGCAAGTACTTCTAATGCTTTAAGGAATTCATGATTCAAATTGTTGGGCCAAACTCTGAGTCCTTGTTTCTTCCTGAACAACTCTTGACATCCCAAATACAAAGGGAGCTACCAAAGGTTATACTAAATAAAAGATGTCAGAGCATAGCCCAACAAATTGTCTTCACGTTGTTTCCCCTCCACAAATTCATCATTACTGACCCAATATAAACATATTCTCTATCTGCCTCGACAGAAACTACATTTAAAGTGTCCTGTTTATATGCTTTGATTTCAAGAACAAAAGAGCGTCCATGTAAATTCCTGTCTTTGTTTAACATATATACTGCTAAACAACCATACTGGTACTTACAGAGTGAGGCTATGAAGAAAACAAGTAACATAACACTTACACAAACCTACTTTTTTGAGCTTGCATCCATTTCTCTATGCTCTCAGTCTCCAAAAAGTAAATAACGTGGGCTGGGGGCTTTATCATGTAGTCCAGTGTTGTACACCACAAGCTGCTTTGAATCACGAGAGGGCAAATGCTAAGCCCCCGGGTCCTCTCAGGGAAAGAGCTGGCTCTGCTTCGTGTGCCTCACACGGTACATATGTTTCCAGATCAGAATAATCCCTATAGAAATCTATAGGAGGTAAGGGAAATACAGGAAGGGAAATGTCCGTCTATGGTGCCAAAACATCCATAAATGCTCATGTGAAAATCAACACTTCACATTTCAGCAAAAAAGCACTTGCCTGCTGTGCTTGGGAAAGCATAGGAGCCAAATTTTTATTCCAAACCACAAAAGCTGGCATTGTCTTTTCCTACCCGCTTCCCCAAGAGAAGGAAAAGCACTAAATGGTTATAGTTGCCTTTTCTGGCACCACTGAAAATCCAGATTTTCAGTCAGATGGCACCTGTGTGAACCAGAGTGGAAGAGATTCAGGCATTTATACAGCGAGAAGTTGCCACAGTTTTTCTAGTCTGTTACTCAGTGAAGGGATGGATGAGGCAGTGTTTAATGTCTAGACTCTTAATGCTCTGGATTTCTGGAGCAAAGACTGACAAGCTTTAAAGACTAGTCCCACCTTTCCCTTCCTGATGGGGATAATTACCTTTTCCTGATGGGGATTAATAACCTTTTCCTGATGGATGAACTCACTTCAACACTCCAGTGAAACATCAGTGGCACAAAGTTATTGTAAGGACTCCAAGCAGCAAAGATTGAAAGTTAGCAGATGATGCATATTCTCCCCTGCAAGATACCAATGCAGTTTAATGGGAGTGGATAACACAGTATGAATGTTATCAGTTTTATCTGCAAAATACTTCAAAACATCAGGAGGGACCCAAACCAACAGAGCTAAGCCAGTTCAAATTTATCATCACGCTACGCAAGTTTTCTGGTCTTTTCAATTAGTTGTTTTCTGTATTACTGGAGCTTCGCATAAAGAGTGCTTAGGTTAATATTTCATCCTCTAGACTTGAGTCTCTCTTGGCCTGCAAAATATGTATACATATTTTCTATATATATTGAGTGGTGTGTAATCACAAAAGAAAAATGTCAGTGAAAGACTTCATCCAAAGACACTGAAAAATTAGGAATGATGCAGTTTGTCTGTGCGCTATGTATTTCTCTTTCAGAACCTACCCATCCAAAATTACCCTTATTGGCCCTCCAGAATAAATTGTAATCCCCAAATATCTGTCTCCTTACTATGTGAAAATTATTTTTTGCTCACCCTGCTGTAACTTTTTTTTTGTTTCTTAATGTACAAGATGTCAAATATCATTAAGTAAGGGTGTAAATTTCAGGCCTCACTTGTCTGGTCTATGTGGCACACCAGGAAGTCATATCACTGTGGGAACTCTACCAACACATGCCAAAAAGCAAGTCCCTTTTGACCAAATTGAAGTACAAAGTAAACGGCTTCCCACAGTTACAGTCCAAACAGAACAAAAGAATAAGGTTTCCTGGATAGTAGTACTATTTCTGTTGATGTCTCTGCTGTACTATTTGATCACTAGAAAGTGCCATGAGGTTTTCCATAGATGATGGCTCAGTGACAAATCTGATAGTCATCATCTGGCAACATAACTGGAGGTGGTGGGCTGAAAAGAAGCAAACACTGTCTCTGTTTTAGGGAAGGAAAGCAGAAAAATTGATTCCTTTGCGCATGAGACTTAGAGGATGAAAAGAGTTAATGGTGAAGTTAACACTGATCTCTTCTTGTTTTGCCAGGCCCTGACAGCGGTCCCACGGCTGTCAACGTACATCAGGAACAATTGTGTCCTGACAGAGATCAGGTGCTCAAAACTGAGTTAAAAACTTGATGGCACCCAGCTTGCTCAACAATGCTGTCAAACAGTAATTTTCCCTTACAGTGGAAAAATAATTCTTTCTGGTTGAAAGTCCATTTTGTCCATGTAATGGACCTATTCCTTTAAAACCTCGGTAATGGCCAATGTCTCACTGCACGTCTTTTCTTGTTCCTCTTTAAGCATGAAACGTAGTATCATGTAGTAATTAAAGCAGCTGAAGAAGGTGCCTCAGAATTTCCAAGTTTACTGTGGAAAAATTCCAGACCCTAGTTTTGTTTAGATTTAAATACCATGAAAAGGCATTCACCGCAGATGCCTCATAACAATAAATAATGCTTTGCTGTGATATAAAAAAAATATTCCAGACTTATGGAAAAAGATAGATTAAAGACTTCCTGGTTTTCTCTAATTATACATGTGCATGGGCTCCTTATGCAACATATGTAAACAATAATATTATATAGGCAGTTTCACTGGAGGATCTTAGGCCGATTTAGAAATGTTAGGAGATGGTTCAAGTTGTGAATTTCATCTCTGTGTTAAAAAGCTTATTGATAAGAGCCAGCACTGTTGTTTCCGGTCTCTCACCAACTCTGCAGCTTGCCTATATCTTTCCACTTGTCCAGCTGTTCCTATTTCCCCTTCTCACCATCTCTACGCACCTGAAAGTGGGTGGGAGCTTGCACCTGAAATCTACTCACCATACCACCTTATTCCAGCTCTGTTTACTTGATGGGATTTTAATCCTCCTTCATCTTGCCTAAAGACAGGGAACAATCTGCTCCCAGTGACTTTACCATGACAATTAAAAGACCGACATTATTAACATCAACCATAGAGATAAACAGCTGTCCAGCCTTGCTAGACACCGCAAGTCTGTGCACACCCTATACTTGACTTTAGGATTGCCATAGCTCAGCACTGGTAACAAGGGACATCTTTATTAATGAAAAGTCTGTCCTCTACAAACAAACATTTCCAGAGGAAGGAGCTATTCATCTTCTCAACTGAAACACTACCTTCCCTTGTCCTAGGAGTTATTTCCACTAGCTTATACTTAGTATCTGCAAAGCATCTGTCTCCATGCTCCCTGCTCCCTTAGAAATGAGTTGTCATTGAAGCGCATATACAAGTAGTTCCATAAAGAACAAAATAAACTAAAGTTAACGCCTTCACTGGTCACTGTTAAACTGGGAATAATTCAAAACCTAAGTATCATAAAAATGAAGCAATTTACTCTTCATTCATTAAACTTCAAATCTGAAAGTAATGGTAGGGACATTTTTTTTCTGAACTCCTGGTGAACTAATAAGACATACCATTAACGATGACTTTGACTCATTATGTTGGATAACAGTCCAACGACTTAAAGCAAAATGTTTTAAACATTAAATGACAGCTCCATTGAGCATGAAGAAATAGATATTTTAGCATCAGTACCAACTAAATAATTTAGCAGGTACTGATGTTTTTAGCCAGTTGTTTTGTTCTTAATTCACACCAATCAAAGCTGAAAGAGAGTCCACTTTAAGCTTATCTTTATAATTTTCCCAGATATTTAATTGCTCTACTTAAAAATTAAGCAATCTCATGTTTAGTTTGTTTACAACGAAACCAAAGCACATCTCTCACTTCCAACAGAAGCAAAGCCAAATTCATTATAATATTGATTTGGTTTAGATGTAAAGAAAATGGTGGTAAATTTACATCCTTACAAATGAAATGGATGATCAGGAATTTTATATATTTTTTACTACATGCATATGAGTAAACCCTAAACATTTGGCAAAACAGTGATTATCTGAATAAATCAGGCGCCCGTTTATAGTTACATACTGGATTTTTTTCTGATTTAAATATTTTGGTCATACTATCAAAGAACAGAAATAGTGCTATGAGATATGTGACCACTCAACATAACATGGAATAGCTGGAGTGAATATAGGAAACATGTCTGGAAATCGTTTGTCTAGACTATTGATCAAACATGGCAAACAAATACAACAGTTTAGAAATAGTTAATTTGCCACTGAGCAAAAGCTGTAGCTGGACATACTGCCCAGGTCAAACTGAGCTGCACAAGATAAAACATGTTGAGAAAAAGATATTAGCATCAAGGCTTATAGGCAGTCTTGAAAGGGCTCTAACTTGCATCCCACTGTGGATTACTGCAGATTAGCCCATTGTTTCAGCCAAAATGTCCTCCCTCTACCTTATTCACTTAAAAGAGGTCAGAAACAGTAATATGTGTATATATACACACACACACACACAGCTCATTCTACTCACCATTGAGTGCTAAGAGAATTCTTTTTATGCACAGCCAATTTGGCTTTCTGGCAAACAAGTGAAATAAAGGTATTCTGAAAGCTTCAATCAGTTCTGTTTATTATCTACAGAATATATATCATCTTTTCTCATGGCATATGTATATTTCTGGCTTCTGTTTATCTTCAGAAACCAGGAATCAAGTCCTGTTCCCATAATTTTATTTAACAAAAAACATCATTTGTTCCTCTCATGAAGCTCTGCAAAGTAACCAAGAAGGCAAATCTTTCATGTTACGGTGGGCAAGTCCCTCTTCTTATAAACAGATTAATTTCACTTCATGGCAGTCTAGAGCATTCACTAAAATGGTTCAAGATTATAATTCCCTCAGGTGATGCTCCAGTGATCACCCTAATACACTAAAGTGCTTTTCATTTTTTACCACATTTCCAACTATTATGCAAAGTAAATTGCAGAACTTCACTAATGCTTATTCAGTCATCAGTAAATACTTTTCTCTGACTTCCTCCTCAACAATACTAATGTAATTTTTTCAAAGCACAGCATTTTAGAGTGAGAATTCTTTTCTTTGCTACTGATAACACTGTATCATCAACTTCCTTTTAAATAGCAGCAAAACCTGAACTAGATATGTTGAATTTTGTAGCTTTTTCCCTCCAAACATATTCTGCAGGGGAAAAAACCTGTTACTGAACGACAGCTGAAAGGCTTTCATTTTTACTTCAGGCCGCTTCTGCATCTCCTTAGTCCTAACGCAAACATACTGACCCTCCTTCCTCAGGCTATAATGTGCAGTAGCTACCAAGATCCTTTCAAAGCTGAGATGCAAAGGCGTTGACCCTAGCTGTGACTAGACCACATCCCTTGCCCTCAGAAAGTCTAGTGGGAGCATTGCTTTGCGGTGATCACAAAGTCTCACACCAGCCCCATCTCCTAGCTAGCACAGCCACAAAGAAACAAGACAGCATCGTTTCTCTGGTCTAACCTCTCACGTATATTTTCAAAATAGAAAAAATGCCCATGAAAGATGTCATTGTCCTTTCGTTGTGTACACTGTCTGGCCCTTGATTTCAGATCCAAGCCTTGTTGTATTCAGTAAGGTGAACATCAAGGCAACTTCTGCCTTCTCTCTAGGCACCTGTGTAGAACAAGATGTCCATATGGAGGGTCCCTAGTCAAACAATTTGAAAATCAAAATATTTTGGGAATTTTTATGATTACTTTTCTTCAGCTACTCCCTCTTAAAAAAAAAAAATAATCAAATCAGGTGCATTCTTCTTGCACTCATAGCTCTCTGGAAACACTTCTTATGCGCTTCTAAGAAACAGAAAGCTGCCTCCCCACCTCTGGGTGTTAAGCATTTGAAATGCCTTTTCAAAAGTCTGCCTCTGAATAGTGCAAATAAGAGTTTCTTGTTTTAGTCTTAGCAGTAAGCCACGTTTGTTTATTCCTCTCCTCCTCCCATGAGGAAGAAACCCAAAGAAAAAAGAAGATAATTTTATTTGGAGTTTCTTTTTTCACCTTGTTACTTTTCTGTTATCAGAGAATGTCTGAACTGCCCTTTCAGCTGTGCTTTGGAGTCCCAGTAAATATCAAACAAAGAACAAAACTGGGTAAACAAAAAAAATACAAATGTAAGTTTTTCAATTACCTCATCTTTGTGTTCCTTTGTACTCCCTCCCACTAGTACGAAGGACCGGTGGTTAGTAACTCCACTAGTATTACTAGCCATTATTACATACTATGAGAATATACTAGAAAAGTAATGTTTTAATGCACAGCCTCTTGCTCACTGCCCTCCATTGCCACTATGCTTAACTATGTATAAAATAGATTCTAAAGCCTACCATTGTACACTCACTGATTTGTTGGAAGTGGTGAACTTGCCTTTGACCCCCATCTTATTTCACAGAATCACACAGAATCATAGGGTTGGATGGGACCTCTAGAGATCATCTAGTCCAACCCCCCTGCCAGAGCAGGGTCACCTAGAGCAGGTTACACAGGAACACATCCAGGCAGGTTTTGAATCTCTCCAGAGACGGAGACTCCACCGCCTCTCTGGGCAGCCTGTGCCAGTGCTCTGCCACCCTCAAAGTAAAGAAGTTCCTCCTCATATTTAGGTGGAACTTCCTATGCTCAAGTTTGTACCTGTTACCTCTTGTCCTGTCCCTAGGCACCACTGAAAAGAGCCTGGCCCCATCCTCCTGACACCCACCCTTTAAGTATTTATAAGCATGGATAAGATCCCCCTCAGCTGTCTTTTTTCCAGACGGAAGAGACCCAAGTCCCTCAGCCTTTCTTCATAAGAGAGGTGTTCCAGTCCCCTAATCATCTTGGTAGCCCACTGCTGGACTCTCTCCAGCAGTTCCCTGTCCTTCTTGAGCTGGGGAGCCCAGAACTGGACACAGTACTCCAGGTGCGGCCTCACCAGGGCAGAGTAGAGGGGGAGGATGACCTCCCTCGACCTGCTGGCCACACTCTTCTTGATGCACCCCAGGATGCCATTGGCCTTCTTGGCCATGAGGGCACATTGCTGGCTCATGGTCATCCTGTTGTCCACCAGGACTCCCAGGTCGCTTTCCACAGAGCTGCTCTCAGCCCCCAGCCTGTGCTGGTGCATGGGGTTATTCCTCCCCAGGTGCAGCACTCTACACCTGCCCTTATTGAATTTCATAAGGTTCCTCTTCGCCCAACTCTCCAGCCTGTCCAGGTCTGTCTGTATGGTGGCACAGCCTTACAGAGCTCGACTCACTCTTCGTCCGCCCCTAGTGAGAGCTCGATGCATTCCAATTGCTCTCTCCCATAGAGTGCAACTCCACCAGCACACCTCGCTGGTCTGTCTTTCCTGAAAAGGACGTAGCCATCCATGACAGCATTCCAGTCACGTGAGACATCCCACCACGTCTCAGTAATTGCAATGAGATCGTGGCCCTGCCAACCACACACAGATCTCCAGCTCTTCCTGCTTATTCCCCATGCTGTGTGCATTGGTATATAAGCATTTCAGAGAGGGAGTCGTGTGTGTAGTTTTGACCCTTGAGATGAGGTGTGCCTTCTGGCTCTCAGAAATACTGGCACACTGGCCCACGAGCGCTGAGCAACTACACCCTGGCACCTCACCAGCGAGCCCAGTACCATCCCCATCCCCCTCCAAATCTAGTTTAAAGCCCTCTCAATGAGGCCTGATAACTCTTGTACTAGAACCCTTTTCCCCCTGGAAGTCAAGGTGTTGCCGCCTGTTACCAACGGGCCTGGTGTTTTGTCAATCAGGCCATGATCAGGACAAATTTAAATTTAAAGTGTAAGGTTGGTACTCATCTGATATTATCACGAAAGAAAGATTAAGCATACCTGGCACAAGAGGTTTCTGGTGCGCAGTTAAGCTTGGTTGCTATGTAAGCTGGTACTTGGGAGCTCATTCCCAGGAACCGATATGTCAACAAAACCTAAGCACTTAAAAAACTAGAAGATGTAAAAATTATAAGATGGTGAATGTAAGTTCATTTATACATGGAAGTAAATATTCCTAGAATATTTTTGCAACTGTGTGCTCTCTAGTTGTCAACTTTTGTCAGCACAGCAGAGCCAATATATGTGAAAGAGCAAAGTGATAAGAATAAATTATCAGCTGAATTCAGTACTGAGAAATCTTCACTGCTGTCTGCATTTCAGACCAAGTGCATTGCATGTATTTGACAAGCAGTTAGGAAAATTATATTCTTCCTTGAACTTTTAGACAAGTTACGAAAATCAACCTGAAATAATAATAGGAAAAACGACGCTCTTCACAGCAACTGCAAAACAAAAACAACAGACTATAAAGTACAGTACATATATAAGCTGAAAAACATAAGCAAAAGAGTAGTTAAACAGTATGTTTCATAGGTGGTATTACATTTTCCTCTGTTCACCTGGGGTGAGAACAGCTATTCCCAAAAAGTGGTCTAAGCTTAGACTTCCATCCGATTTTACCATTTTGGGACAAATCTCATAATTAATTATTAAACAAACTTAAATTCAGCATGCAACACTAGTAATTTTTAAAGCCTCGCTAAATACTATACGGACCATATAGATAGTATAATAATTTTTCTCTGTTTTGTACTTCTAAAAATAAATGAATTTTTTGTCTATTTCCACAGGGTAGTACTTGTATGGTCAGTGAAATGACCAGAAATCCTATTTGCAGCAGGAAAATGTGACAGATTTTGATTGTCATCATTTGATTGCATGTTCAGCTACCAGAAGGGAATTCAGAAAATACAGTCATGTCTTCTCTTAAAAATTAGAGTCAATTTGTCAGTCATTCTCTCTACGTAAATCTCTCCCAGTCTCTCTCCACATATATATTGAAATGCAGCCCCACAGAAACTGCTTTGAAATGGCGCTGATCAGCAACTGGCCACTAAACTGCTCTGAAACTTGTGAACTTCATGAACTTCACCTCTTCCCTGTTTGGTTTTTGGTTGGTTGTTTTTTGTTTTGGTTTGGTTTTTTTTTTCCATTTTAAGCCATTGCATAGGAGAAGCTTTTGCTCAAACCTCACCAGGAGACCTACAGAGAGAATAGTTCATTCAGTCTGATGTCACGCCATAGCAAGACCAGTCTACGTTCTCTGCTTGCAGGCTGTATAAACATCTCTGTAAGTGTCAAAGAATGCTTCCCTGTGATATATCTATCTTGGCCACTAAAGCGAAATATTTTTCCCCCCAGCCAACAAGTTATATTTTTTTCTACTTATACGCTAAAATTAACAACATGTGTTTAGTCACAAATCTAAAATCATAACTGTTAAACATGTCAGCTGTAATTTCCCCGCAGAGTTCCAATACTGCATTTGTCAGGTAGAGTTATCGTACTCTCTTCAATTCCCTCATTGTTCCTAATACAGGCCAGATGTATTGAAGGTTCATGCAGTTACCAAAAAGATCAATTTTCCCCTTGACCCCAGCCTTCAAATTAAGGCTTCACAGGGTGTTTTAGCAGAGAAGGGCCTCAAACATATCACAAACATCACTGTCTCTATTCCCCCTTTGCTCATCCAGTCAGTGATCCAAAGGATAACCCTACTTTCCACTGATCGCAGGGGACATCTCACCTGCTGCTCTGCCTTTCCTGGCACTCATCTGTTCTTCAGCTCCTCTTACCTCATGCTTTCCCATTCTCCCCAGTCACTTCATAATTCAAACCATCTAAGAGTTTACATTCTTACAGCCTATTTGCAGGTTGTGCTGGAGTAACCATCTCTGTAATATTCCACAGAATTGTCATATTTTTACATTTCCTAATACTGTAAAATACCACTGTCCTATCTCTCAGATATTTGATAACTTTAATTCATAAGAGGAGCAAAGAGAAAAAGACATATCAAGTAGAGCTTCTTCTGGCACCACACTTATAAATCCGAATTTCAATAGCAGCAAGACAAACAGCAATGCTTTACAGAAAGGAGTAGCAATTAATGCTTTCCAATCTCTATATTTCATTAGGTATTCTTGCTGATGATTCCCACCCGCATTCAACCCCTCGGAGCGCTATGAAGCGGCATCATTTCAGCAGGTGTTTTCAGTCAAATGAGAAGCATCTATTAACTGTCATCATCTCCACTCCTGCTCAAAGCTGACCAAAACAAACATAGATAATAATTTGGCAATGACTCTCCAGGACACGCTGGGTCCCATTTTAAAAAGCACTTCCTCATTACTGTGCACAATACTGCTTTACCTGAAAATTTCCCACCTCCTGCCAAGTGTCTGTGGATTACACCAACACAGTCTCCTCTACATGTTCAACCTAGAGGAGCTTAAGAAGTCTAAAAACAAGGAAAAGAATCTCACTTATACTATCCTATACATTGCTCGTGAATTCTACTAGAAGAATAAAAAATGACTACAGATTTAAGAGCATTTAGCCTAGAGTGAAAGAACTGCATGTCAGCCAAAGGCTTGATTTGAAATTACCTGTCATCTTCCCTTAATGAACTTTGCCAAGAGCCCAGGGGAGCATGATAACCCTTCAAAAGACAGGGTACTCAAATCTGCTGGGCAAAACACAGTAAAATAAAATGTTAGAAACCAGTACCACCCGTTCTTGTTGGGCTTCTGGGTTCTCCCTCCAGAGATTCCCACCCAGCCAGGCACACAGCAGCCACAGCAAGACCAACAAAAGGCCCTTGTTTTACACGGCTCTGCCACCCCCTATAACAAAGAATACTGCATGATATCCCTCCACAGCACTGCTGGCAGATCCTTAAGTAACTGGATTGCCCCTTGAGGGCAGGAAGTAGAAGTGCTTGCCCTTAAAGTAAAGGCAGAGGGTATGACTGATGGCATTGCCTTGGTTGCCAGGTACGTTTATAATTTAAAGGAAGATAGGATGTGAACCAGATAGTATGTGGTTGGACTGTATCTCCTTGCTCCCTCACACTGGGCCACCTTCTGCAGTCTCTACAACCACACATACGGTGGGTTTGGCACACAGCTCAGCAGAGGGTTGCAGCTTTCATAAAACAGATGTGCTACTAACAGAGAAAATGTCTTTTCTATCATCAGCAGCAGATCAGATTCTGTCTCTTCCATCAGACGCTTGCTCTCACTTTCCTGCCAGAGGTTTCCACCCCTTCAGCTCGTCATCCATCCCCACAGAGTACACTGTTTGCATGGCTGTACTCTAACTGAAGAGAGTGGAAAACCTCCAGCAGGGAACAGAAACAAAATATCAGAGAGTTGCAGAAAAGACAGAGACCTCTTAATATGCCACAAATATTACCAACCTTTTACTTCTGAAAAAATATCCCTAAGCTTGCTGCTATTTAACAATCCTTTTCAAGGCCTTCAGCTCCATTCAGTGCAGCTGTGAAGCAATTACAGAGGAGAGGCTGTAGCTGCAGTCACTAATCAGGTTGAGGAGATGGCCTTGTTTTGTGCCAGTGAGTGATTTCAAAAGCTTTGCAGTCAATTTAAATTTATGTGGAACCAGAACCATCATTCACCTGGTAGTGACTGTGTCTTTGTATCTGCCACAGGCGACAGGAGTTATTCTTTGGGCAAATGGGTGTGCAAGAAGCAAGGAGCTCCTGAGTCCTCCTAAGCTATTGAAATAAATGATTGCAAAGTGTTCTTTCAGACAAAAGGGATTACACTGAGTAGCATCTAGGCTTCCTAGCCTGCTTTCTGGTTGCAAAATTGTCCAGTACAGCTTCAGCTCATAGTTCTTCCAGAAATCAACCTCATCCAACCATTAAGGCTTCTTAGAAGCAGTGCTGCAGGCACAAGTGGTCAGAGTTGGGAAGAAGTATGAGTTTTCTGTGGGTGCTATTAAGCTCACTGAAAGGAGACAGTAAAAGAATAAATACTGTGAGGCAGCCAAGTATTTTCCATCCATCTCTGCTTGCCAAAGAGATACAGATAATTCATCCTAAAGTCTCAGGGCTTTTATTCCTGGCAATCCAAGCATGCTCTTCACTCTCAAGCATTAAAGGTTTGTGAACTCAGGAAGGGAAACAACTTTAAAGAAATCCATTATTGGTAACATTTCTAGTACAATTTCCACGTACTCTGCCATCAACATTTTTTGGCAAGCTAGTCATAAGAATAAATGTATAAACCAATCTTATGAGAAGAAACAAAGACTTTTGGCATAAATCTTTCTTAAAATAAAAGGGAAGGGAAATATATTTCAACGTGACTTTAATTCATAGCCACATCCAAAAACCAGCCATAAAAATCCATTTCTCTTTTCATTGATTGAAAGTCCTACTGAGTACTGCAAGCTATTAAAGGAGTCTAAAGGCTTTTTTTATGGGCCAAATGTTAATTCGTTGAGCTCAAAGAATAAACATCCAGCAAAGAGCAGAATTTGGCTTTATGAATATGCTTTCACAGTACCTCCTAAGTCACTGTCATCATGACACTGTATCTCTTACAGAAATGATGAACTGGATTCCATTCTGATCTAGTTCTTGCTTGATGAAATGTGATTCTCCTATTCTACATCTTCATTTATTTGTTCACCCTATCTCCTCTTTTGATTATTTCCTGTATGCCTATTTTTGTCCGTGTTGATATTCTTTTATTCTGGCTTTTGGTGGAGCTAAATCAGCATTATGAGTCCATTTACATGCCTTCATCCTGCCAACAAACTGATAAGATGTGTGTTCTGTACCTAGTTTTGTCTCTCTGCTCAGGAAGGTCATTCAGAGTCTTACGAGAATGATGAGAACTGTTTATTCATCTTACAGGATATCCCAGGTCAGCAGCTGTTTCTGATATCCTATTGGTTGTATTGTTTAAAACAGCTGTTCAAACACTGTATTTTTAAAATACAGTTAGAATTCATAGTTCAATTCTACACTGCATTTCTGTATTTCTGAGGGAATATTTTCTAAATGTTTTTAAATCAGTAATGTTCACTCAAATGTAATCCAGAACAGCACAGGCTTTAAATGCAATGGCACATTCTTAGTTTCACCTCCATTCTCACTGTGACTTGGTCTGACCTAGGGGCAACCTGGTGTTCTCAGACGTGAGACTGTTCTGAATTTAGCCTTTCTGGAGCATTAATCTGTTTCACCATTACACAATGACTGCATGTATTTGATACAGTATTCGCATATCTTGTAAATGTGTATTTGAGTGATATGAGTATATGCTTTTGCAGTTTCCTCTACAAAGCAGGTGATTGCTCCATTTGATAACTGTTTCCATAACCTGCACGTGAATTTGCCTCAGCAATTTCTACCGAGTGTGTGAAAGCCAACATTCGCCGGAGGCAGCCAAGGAGATAGGTCTGTTCTTGAGTTGTGATCTTGATGTGTGAGTATTAATCCACTTCCTCATTTGTAACCCCACCCCAAAGGCAAGGAATCACTGGGTACAGAGACCAAGGAGCCCCTGTATCTGTCACAGTCTCTCTAACACAAGATTGAGGGCAGAGGAAGACATCAAAGCATCCACCACAGCTTTTCCAAGTCCAAACTGAGAAGTCTGGGAATCAAACCTCTGACCTTAGCCCACTCCACAAGAACAAAATTCCTTCCCAAAGGAAAAAGGAGAACATGTAATGCGTACTGTCACCTTAAGGAAGTATACAGTCCTTACAAAGCATATAACGCGTATTATTGTTATCCTTTAGAAAGGAAACGGGGGATAAAGAGACAGCTCTTCTGAAGATGAGAACAGATGACAGCTCTGAAACTGAAAGAAACCTCATTTGGTTGTCAATAGTGTCTCCATTAATTGTCCTCTTTCAAATAACAGCACCCTTTAACTCTGATCTGAATAAAGTGACAGATCCACACCTGCCACCAGAAACTAAATACCACTTAAAAAGCTAGCACTTTTACTAATTAGGTGGGAGCAAATAAAAGAGAAAGAGAGGGGGGGAAAGAAGGCGTACGTCCTTATAAGCTAACACTGCAAGTATGCTTAGCAAAGACAACTCCATTTCAAGTGATTTTTGAAGTATTTACAGCCTGTTGTATTCTTTATAAACACAGACTAACCGCAGTCTGCCTCTCAGTAGTTTTATGCTACTGTCCCAAATTCTATGTTACTGTAAATGTTTTTAAAAATCCTATTTTCAAAAAGAAAAGCCTAAGAGTAAATCTGTTCACATATAATACCTCTGCAGGACTGTAGTATTATTTTCTATCGTGTTTTATCAATTTATTTTGGTTGGAGGGTTGCAATGTGTAGGACAGAGAGAAGGGTACTCCAAACTAAAAGTTTTGTTTTAAGAGATAAAATTCTGGACTGTCCTACAATGTTTTTTAAATAAGGAAATGGAAATATTTTCCACCACAACATCCCTGAATGTGTTTTGTGTTTGTTACAGTGATGGTGAAAATGGAGAATAACTCAGCCTATGATTGGAAGGGGAAAATCTTATGATTCCTTAATTTTTTAATGTTCAGACCTTTTTCTTTTTTTTTTTTCAGTTACAACATTCTTTCAGAAAATCAAGTATGATTTCATAAAAGCAGATGAAATGTTAAGCACAAATGCGTAATTCCTGGCCCAAATAAACTAGTTTTGAAAGAACACATTTACCAGTGAATAGCTGGCATCCCACTTAAGAGTTTAGTAGGCAGACTGGGATTTGTTAAAGTATCTTAAACCACTGTCAGTGTATATTCCTCAATGATGTCAAGAAATGTTAACGCGATTCAAAGAAATTATTAAATACAATATATTTTTGTGATACCATTTATTCAACAATCAGAAATTTCAATATGCTCTCAAAGGATAATAATCAAAATCATGATCCATTATCCTACAGATGCTTCTATGTTAACTTTCTCGTCCTTCAAGACATCTTCTTCTCTGACTAAAATTACGCAAATTATTAAGGGCTTCCAGAAGAGAGGGTTACTCAGCACATACAAATATCTCTTATTAAAACTTTGTAACTGTCTTTGAACTAAAGAAAATAAGTATATAATTGAAATGACATCTTCAAACACTTTATGATATTGCCTATCCAAGAAGAAGCTGCTATCCTTCAAACCTGTCAGAGATTTACACAGGAGATTTTACAAATTGAGAGTGAGAATCTATAGACATCTATATATAGATGTTTATATATATATATAGTTTATATATATAGTTTTTATATATATAAACGTTCCCATGTGTGTTTGTACGTACATAAGATATCTATATGTGTTTATCTATAGTACCGACAAAGTACGCTTTTTTCCTCCAGACCCAACGCCGTCATTGCTATGAAATTCCATCTTCTCTATGAGGAGAAACAATTTCAGTTCCCCAAAAGCATTTTACTTTATATCATTTCATCCACACAGTGTGTAATGAATGGTAGTTTGTTAACACACAACAGAATATATTCTCTCTGCAACAGTTCCATGCTTTTAAAGTATCTATTTTCCTCTCAAACACCATTAATTATAGAAATATAAAAGCATAGTTACACATGCATCCTCCTATTTCACTTTAACGACCCGCAAAGGAAGCAATAATTCTATATACTAAAAGCTATGAACAAAATTTGTTACACTGAAATTTGTATCACAAACTATAAAATGGTAAGGAGGGTATCATATGCACACCTGCAGGAGAGTCATACTTCATTTGTACCATGGTGTGTAAGTACACATTACTGCATACAGATTACTGCAATTACATAAATATTTTGTATTTTGTCCAATGACAACTATCTTAAAAGATATTGCAAATTCAAGTGCAAAACCTGCCAGATTTAGAGTTTCCTACAAGACAGACTCTTTCTTACCCTGGGAGTAAGTCTGGGCTATGGAGTGGATGAACCTGTTTCTGCTAACTGGTGATGTGTTTGATGAGGGCATTAAAACCAGGGAGATGGGTGATAGGACTCAGAAAAGTCTCATGTTTAAAGCTGTTCAGAAAGTCTATCCCCAATTTCCAGCAAGTGCTAACCTAGCCACTTTCACTACACTCTTCCAAGGGTGATAACTCTTTATCCTCCAGGTTCCCTGTTTGACATTTCTAGTCTTCAGAAGCACTGAGCCCTCACACCTGCCAGTTGCGTACAAGCTCTCCTCTACAAATGTGAGTACTGTGTGCCATTCAGAGCAGCTAGATCTGTCCTAATATTTCAGCTTTCTCTCTGTGATCTATGTGTAAAGTGGAGTGGATGACGCCTGGCGTTGGAAAAAAGCATTTGATTTGCTAGGAGGGGTCTCACAGCAAAGATAGCAAAGAAGTTATTAGGATGTGCAGTTCTTGGCTTCATTTCCACATACTAACACTGTGATGATTTCAAACACCCCCATCCACTCCCAGATTCTTCCATGTCTTCCTCTAATTACTCCTTACGTTCCAGTCAGTCTCTTGCTCTTATCACCAGTGGCCCCCGCCCTGTTTTTTTATCTTCTTACCTTCTCTATCTCCAAGTCTTTCACCTCTGTTGTTCCCCTTCTGTGTTTGTTTATTTTTTATTATATTTACTTTTAAACTCTCCCATGTCTGCCTGAGATCCTCTAACCTCCTCTGATAGTCCTCACTTCTGTCCATGAGTAACCTCGACAGCATGGGGAAGCAGTTCTGTCATGTCAGGAGGTCCCCAACAACTGGAAAAAGCATTTGCAAGGAAAGTACTAATCAGACCTTGAAGGCCAGGCCAGCTGCAGGTTAAGTTGTTGTGTTGAAGAGTAGATATCCTATGTGGCTGCTACAGAAGCGCCAAGGGAGGCTGGAACACATGCACTGCACACAGGCATAATGTTGCGCTTGGGAACTGGTTATTTGTCAGATACTTTAGCCAAGCTGGACAGATTTTAACAGCTACACCTGGATGACAGCTTACTGCCAAAGTTCAAGTTCCTACTCCAAATCACTTGGGCACTCAAAATTCTTAGAATGATTATCTTTTTTCACATGGCAAAAAAAAAGCTTGTTTTAGTCCAACCTCAATTTCGCACACAGATGAGCAATTGAGCTAAATTCCTATCATCCTACAGTCAGAAGAAAGTAATGTGAGGCAGAGACCCGCCATGAAAGACTTCAGCTGAAACTCATGCAGTGCACCTACAGTGAAAAGACCCCCTTTATAGGTGAAACATAACCTGAAATATCTGTCACGGCGCACACCCAAAGATGACATGCACTATGGGTCTGGAGCCAGCGCGAGTCACAGCCAGCACAGTGCGAATACCAGCGCGTGGCTACAGAGAGCCCCTCGGTTCAGGTGGTAGTACGGATGTTTCACGTGGAGCAGAGGTAAGCTGAGGTCTGATGGGTCTGGCATTTTGAATGAGGAGTGTGGGACCATGTGCACTCCAGAAGTGCAGAAGAGGAAGATGCTTTTCATCCCTTCTTCCCTGCACCAGCAGCTGCTCCTCACACAGTAAGTTTGGGTCTTGAGGTGTTTAGTATATCGGCAGCTCAGCATTGCATGCACGCAGCTGCTTGGTGTCTCTGCATCACGCTGTGCACTCTGTGAGGGCTTGTTAGCTCAAATCTGGTGCTTCACTGAAACTAGCAGGAGTTTCCAGAGCCAAAGTGCCAGAAAGCACAGTCACTGAACAGGTCCTCTGGATACAACCCTTGGCAACTGTGCCTTAATTAAGTCCTGTTGGATCCAAAAGGCCCTTCAGTGCCTTGCAAGTATCTCTGCTTCATAGTGGCAGTATCATCACCCTCTCCTGTCCTTTTGGTAGCACCAAAATTAACCAAGTTTTTCCACTGTACAGAAATTTTTTCCCTCTTCTATGAATAATCAAGCATAGATTCTAAATCAAAGCAAATAAATGCCATGCAATACCATCTAAGAAATCCTCTTCTTTATGTTTAAGAGTTTGTTACGATCCAGTACAGTCATTGGGGTTTTTTCCTGATTACAGTATCACTTTGGTTCCAATTCTTCTATGAGGTAAAATGTCAGTTGTATTTTTCCTCAGCTTTAATTCTGTCATTCTGTGTTCCTTTATTAGGTGGATTTCAAAAATGCTTAGAGTTCATCCTAACTTATTACGCCATTCTTCATCTGACAGACAGCATGGCATTATTTCTCCCATCAGCAACATTAATTTCTTCCTGATATAAGCAAAAGCAATTACCTGAAGATTTAGTGAGGCTATGGTACGCATTAGTCTCAAGTCCGGATAAATGTGGCTTTTGATTAAAAAGAAAGATGAAGACTGCAACAAGAAAACAACATGAAGCAGGCTGCAAGCAGAGATAGCAACAATTAGTAAGCAATATGGACTGTCATGAATAAAGAGTGAGTTAGTGTTTGGTTCAATCCTGTTATCATTTATGATAAACAGTCCAGCTCTAGAATAAGTCGTTCAGTTCAGCTTTTAAATAGAGTATACTGGTGAAGAGGTTTAATAGTCAGAATCTGGCAGCCACAGCTTCCTTTTCAAAATTCAGAGCAAATGAAATGTTCCTTGATGGAAGTGAAAGAAAAATTCCCTCAAGTATGTGAAGCTCCATATTATGAAAACATTTATTCTGCCTATCACATCTTCCTGGTACAAACTTCGAGAAACGTGTACCACCATTGGAAGGAAGCAAAAAGGAAGGCTTTTTGAGAACTAGTGGAAGACGCTTGTACACTTGGTGAAAGAAATACATGTAGATATAATTAAAACTACTGGAGAAAGGGAGAGAAATTGGGAAGAACAAGCCTAAATGTTTTGATAGCAGTAGGCAGAGAAAGATGGAAATTACTTCAGTAAGATACTCAGGAAAGTCACAAGTTATTGTAGATTTTGGATTAAAAGAAGGAAAGGGGAAGGTAGTATAGCATGGTTAAGGTCAGCTGTTCCTGCAAGAATGCTTCCAAAAATTCAGCTAAAAATGAATGCATTCATCTTACTTCTTTCTCTTTTGACAAGATATAAGGAAACTGAGGACAAAGAACTGAGGTTGGCAACAGCTGCTGATTGTTTTCTGCAAGATGTTGGGAGAGCTTCTGAACTTAGAAAAAAGGTAGAATATGGAAAGAAAATAAGACATAGGATTAGCATCCAGCCTTACTAGCTTCAGGGCAACCATATTGACACGTGTTAGCAATCTCTGATATCACTGGGATAACATACTGTGTTTCTCAAGTAACTCAGCAAAGCAAACAATTCTAAAACCAAGGTTTTTTCCCTTCATCATGAGTTAGGGCTTTGGACAAATCTTTTCAAATTTAAGTTGCAGACTGCTCAGCCTCGTTATTTACTTTGAAAGGATTTTTGGTCCTTTCCTTCTTTTCCTTTTTAGCATACAAATCAACTGGGCTTAATTAACAAATTAGAAGTGTTTGCCTTAGGCTTTTATTTGCATTATCCCCACCTCTCTGATTCCTGAATCTTAAGAGCAGTCAGGCAGGTAATTTTCCTGTCCAGTTCTTCACAGGTGGGCCTACACACACCATGCGGAGACCCAAATGCATTATGTACAGCATCAGTGATAGAGAAAAACAGGAAGACTAGTACCAAAACTACCTCTTTCACTGCACGGATGGTCCTGAACAATATTGGTGGTTTGGATACAGATTAGTCCCCATGTAGATTCATGGTCCAGTGAATAAAATGTCAGAGCAAAGTCAGCCTAGAAAGCCAAATCTTTTTTTTTCCTTTGCAACCAAAACTTAAAAATAATTAATTTCATGTGATTTTCAGCAAAGTGAGCCCAAGTTAATTCAAGGCATTTGTGAACCCTAACAACCTTTTTAACAAACATGGTTAAATTTGTTAAGAAACCTGAAAGCAGGCAAGTCTCCCATCATTTGTTAGCAAAAGTTTGTCCCAGTCTCAAATACTTCATCGTGGTTCACATAGCAGCAGTGACAGTAAGAGGCATAAAACATCAGGGCACATACCTATGTTCTTGCTGTATGTGGGGCTCTCCTGTACTCCTCAGATTTTCCCCATTTTTAGAAACAAACTCAAACTTAATAGCAAATCTTTAAGTTCCACTCTTTCCTTCATCTTCAACTACATCTTTGTCTCCCCAGTTTCAGCACAACATAAGGTATTTATTCCTGGAAACCTCACAAGAAATTTTTATCTCTTGAGATTTCTAGACCAGCCTAAAAAATTTAGCATTTTAGACCATTTTGAGAAGAAGCATCCTTATGAAAAATGAATCGACAGCTGACAGTTCTTGCAGGTTAGTCTTCATGAATTTGTTTTCCCAGATTTTTTTCTTGCTGTTGAATCTGGGAGTATTTCCCAGTCATGTTTTAGGTGAAGCTTAAAAGTTACCACTAAATCTAGTTGTTCAAAATGCACGCGTGTATCTATCGTGCTACCAAAATGTACCTTTGCATATATGTAGGTGATTCATGCAGAAATACTGGCAGGAATAATTATAAAAATTAATTTGTTACTGTGATTTCTGTACCAGATCTTCAGAATTTCTCGTGTTGTTGGTTAGGGACTTCTGAGGATGCAGTAAGGTAGTGAGCGTGCTGCAGGATAAAAAAATGAGGCATAAAAGGTAACAGGGGCCATATGAAAGGTAGATGTTCATGGACAAAAGATAGACTCTCCATCAATAGTAATATTTTCCTTAGAGTTAATTGCGAGGTTTTGTTCAGTTTTTTACTTTTGAGTACGTGTTTTTTAATTGAAAAACATAGTGAGTGTTCAAATGGTTCTTTCAAGAAACATCTCGATTTTATTTGAAGGATTTCTATTCCATAGTGATTAGATGTGGCATTTATGTCTCTGTGAGTTGCAAAAAAATTGATTACAGTGCAATACAGTGCTGGACTGATTTTTGTCTGAAATGTGTAAATATTTCTGTCATCCTGGTGTAATAAAATTGTCTTTCAAATCTTTTGACTACCCGTCAACCTCACTGAAAGCATTTGTAACTGAAGGCCATTTTCAGACAATTTGACAGACAGGCAGCAGCTCTAAGAGTAAGCTTCATGAAGAACTGGTAGCTGGATGTAGGTCAAAGACACAAAATAGTGCCTGAAGGATATAAAAGTGACCCTGTTCCCTTTACCAGGCAAGCAGTATGTTGCTGTTGTCCCATTAATATTTTGGATATGTAGGGAATAGTAGATAGAAGTTTGAAGATAAGGTTGGAAACTAAAGTACTGTGAAGCTGAAGGAGAAAAACCTTTATGATAGGAGACACGGCAAGGGGAATTAGGCTGTGACAAAACAGTAGCCTGGGTATCATTATGTCTGTGATAATACCATTCCTGCAGGTTTTAGTGATTTGGAGAGCAATGCAGAAGTGTTAATGTCTGCTTGATACACAGCAAAATATCCCTATGCCAACAGACTGAAACCCCAAATCCCTTTGAATTAAACTGTTTTGTTCAAGATACCTTTACTCTTGAGGGAGGGGAGTTAGACACCCAGTGAGTGTAATTCATGAGTGTAAAATCAGGGAAATACCCCCATTTAGTAGCGCTCTGGAACAAACACGCTATCTCACGAGAAGTAGGTATAAATTTTTTTATAGAATGAACTGATAAACAATTCTAATGCCAGTTTATACTAATATTTCATACTAAATGAGAAACCACTAGATTATTCTTTTTAGAGCAAGATAAATGTTTCTGAAGCTGCCCTATGCAATGCTGTAACATTGTAGAGGTATGTATCTCTGATACTAAAAAAGTGGTTTAAAAATTATAATTATCTATTAAATTCTACAGGACTTTTAAAAGTGATCCTGATATACAAAAATCAAGAAGATTTTTTCACCTGTCTCCATAAAATGTAGTAGATGAAACGAATCATTGCCCTTTTAGAACACAAATATTCTTGTACATATATTGCTGTCCTACAGACATTGCTTCTTTCTTCAGTTATTTTTGCTTAGCGCCCTTCATCAGTGAGGAGTGGCTGCAGGCAGGGAGAGTCCCCAGACTGATGACACCAAGACAGGGAAGGAAGGAAGCATTTATATAAAAATATACATTTATACATACAGCGTTTATAGAGCAAACAAGAGATGAAAGAAAATAGGTGATACTTTAGATTATTCTATGCCCTAGTGTATGTGAGATCCAATTAACCAGATTATCGTGTTAGGAAGTAGTCTCAGAGTCTTCAGCACTACCAAAATGGCAGACCACCACATACCACGCACAGAGAACTGCAGCAAGAACTGAAACCAAGCTGTTTCCTTGAGGCTTTGCACAGAGATTTGCTCCCCAAGTCCCAAACTGAGCACTTGAATATGCTCTTCATGTAGATGCTCCAGTTAAGTCCCTGAAGTTCAGTGGAATGATTTTGAGCCCCTATGAAAATGCTTCATTTTAACACATGTATAAAAAAATCAGTGCATGTGAAAGAGGGAGCAGCCAACTCTATATTAACCCCATCTGTGGGTTCACATCACTCCATATTCCCTGATCACTGGATCTCATTGTAGAGTCTATTACACTGTGTGGACAAGTGAGGTTCTGGAGATAGCACAGGAAGGCTTTCTGGCTATCACCGTCAATGAGGAGGTTAGAAATCCAAATATTTGCAGATCAGATGTTGCAGACTGGCTGGAGTTAGCACAATTCTCTCAAAATCGGCAACACTTCAAGCAAAAAGGGGAAACATCCTGAGCAAAAGGGTAGTTTATACTTTATAGACGTTAAAACTGAATAAATGTTAATAAGCCACTGCCAAAGCAGCATACAAACAAAGCGATTGCATTTGAAATACAATCTGTTACACTTAAAACAGAGGAAACAAGGAAGGACCTCATGGAAAACTTCTATCGTGGGCCAATAGCCCACCGAGGTTTTGTAGGGGTCAGAGAGTTAAAGCAATGCCCTTGGAGCAATTCCATGACCTGTAAGGAAGCATTTTATGTGTTTCCCTATTGCTCCTACTTTCTTTTTATTTCTTAGCCATCATCTCTTTGTAGTACAGCATCATCTCCTTCCCTGCTCCTTTAGAATCAGTCACAAAGTCACACCTTCAAATCAGTCAGCCTCTAAAAACATATTCATTTTCTATCATCTCCCTTTCTGCCTCCCCTCCCCAGTCTGTCCAATTCTTCAAATAATTCTTCAGTTAATTCTTCTGAATTCAGGTAAGTGCCAGGGCAGTTTCTGATGCCTTGAGAACAGTAGGTGATACGCTGTAGTTGTTTGTGCATGGTGAAAAGGAAAAACCTAGTAACATAGCAAACCCCAACAATCATACAGAGAGGGAATAGGCAGTCTCTGGATACGTGTTGCTTTCGCTCATCAAAACGTGTATTTATTGTTTCTACTTATGAATTTTAGGTCATAGATTTATTATAGAAATGTACCTTCCTTTCACCTCGATTTGCTGAGGGTACTTTTCGCTTCACAAAAATCTCATTGACTTATAAAAGCAAGCTGTATACTTCCTATGGAATGAACGCATCACAACAGGTATCATATTTTGCACATTTGCAACCTGAATTTTCTTTATAAATGCACATACATGCACATGCATACAAATACATGTATGTATTTAATTTTTCAAATATGTTCTAAATATGCACATTTTCCCAGTTTTATCAAAATAAGACATTTCTCTGAATACCTCTGGTGGATTTTTCCACCAGCTGTGATTCCCAGAAAATTTTCTACTAAATGCTTGAGGAGTCATCACTCAGCTCACAGTTTGTCTGATTATCATTCATGCACAAAGCCACAGCAAAAGTCAAAACAAAACATAACTTTAATCCTTAACTGCTGATAAAAACATGAAAGGACGCAGTATATTACACAGCTCAACCGTATGTTCAAAGGGCAAATAAGATATCATTATTTTTGCTTATGGTTATTATTGTTTATGGTTATTACTGTTAAGTGAATACTGACCATTGTGTTAACAGGGATGAGTGACATAGTCCAGCAAAGCCTAAAGCTGGGGTGGTAATCACAACTCACAAAGCCCTACTGTAATTCAAACAACTCTTTTCACCAGCTCTCCTTGAAAACCTGTGTGCTTGTTCCACTGTACTTCTGAACACTTTTAGAGTTTCTTGCATATGCCAAATGTCTTAAATTGGGGGTGGGGGGTGGGTTTGTGTGTTCATGTTATTCGAGTCCTAAGACACATGAGCATGTATCTCTTTTACAGGAGTTCCTGCATAAATCGCATCTTCTCTATCAGAGTCTGCTTGCTCTTCCCTAGTCCCTTTATCGTTCTGGCTGAGCTGTCAGGGTGGCGACATGGGTCAATTGTACAGGCAGCTGATCTAATTGAAGAATAAATTTTCCTTTTTGGTTCCTTCTCGAATTTAGTCATGTCTCCTATATGGCCATACACATACCTGTTCCAGCTTACTGAAGGGGATAGCTGAGATGTGAACAGAGAACCAAGAAAGGGGCATCAGAACAAACTTGAACAGGGTGACCACCAAATGTCTAACCACAGTTCAATGACACAAATTATCTGAATACTCCTTTTCAAAAAACAACAGTTGTGACAAGCGTGCCAATATGGCACACTCAGAAACACAGTGGACTATAGTTTGCAGCTGGAAGCTGGTTTTTTTCTTAAGAATTTTTATATTGCTTACTATGTATAGCTCATGAAATTTCCAAAAGATCATTTCTAACCCAAATGGAAAACTCTACAGTCAATTGAGAAAGTCTAGATCTTGGGAGATGATGCTGTTATTTCTTGAAAACCTGAGTGTTTCTTATAGAGTCAGTTCTCAAAAAGAAATTACTTGAATTAGAAACTTCTTGTTCGTTCTGTTTATCAGTCCCAGATGAGTTCCAATGCACTGGAGTAATATTTGATGTGTTCAGATGTAGCTGTTTGGTGTTAAGAAGCCCTGTTATTACAACTTGTAAAGAAACCATGAGGCCTTACTTGGCTCGAGAGAACACACCTGAGGGATGTGGATATTTAATAAATAAAACAGTTGTGGTGGAAAAGCTCTACAAATGGAGTCTTGGAGACCATGCATGTAGCTTATACAACTCAGCAATAGAGAAGATAATGGCTCCAGCATTTAAGCTATATACAATTATTTAAATATATCCAGTCTGTGGAATAAACTGTAGATCATTTAGTGCTGTTGCAAAATGAGGATTCAGTTGGATGCAGATGGTGCTTTTTGCAAGCACCTCCGTAACTGCAGAGGTAAAAAAAAAAGGGAGTGGACAGTAGCACACAGTGGATGAAGACAGAATCCTATTTATAAGCCTTCACTGGTTGTGGGAATCTTGTGCCCAGGAATGTCCAGGCTTGGTGCACAGAAAGGCAAGCTGTGGGAGAGGAGATGCCATTTGCAAGCAGTTTAAGTGCCTATAAAATGAATGTCAGCAGCTACTTTCCTGATTGACCTCAAATAAAACAAGGATGACCTGGAGATCTTTGTGCTCAGGACAGAACTCCTGGCTCCTCTCTGTATCCTCAAACGCTATTTTTGAACACATTTGAACAAGCCGTAAAGGCCATAACTCACACAAAGGCTGAAGTTTTAAGGGTGCAACTATGCACAGCTGTAAATTGTTTTAAATCTTTTATCCGGTGTTCAGGAGGAGTCTATGCCATCATGAAGGCACAGAGCACCTTCATAACCTAAAGGCACTGTCAAAGAAATGGCCAAAGATATATGGAGACTTCACCAGATTCTGGCAAAACTAGTATGGTGTAATCTGAAATGTTTCCACATAGTCTGCATTTAGTTGTTTATGTAACAGAACCTCCAGAAAAAACAAATATGTGCTTGGAGATAATTGCTTATGATTAGCCAGGAGAGCAGTATTTCAACTTCATGTTCAATATGGCATTACTTAACAAAGGATAGTACGAAATAGGAATATGTTTCTGTCAAGCTTTCTGAGAAATGAGAAATTCAGTGTTTGTTGGCTTATATGTATAAATCTAAGTCTCATGAAGTTTTCTTCTTCCACATATGCCACTGTCTCTAATGCATCCATATTTACAAAAAAATATCAAAACAAAGACATTTCTCTAAATTGTGAACAATACTTAAAATTGCACATCAATCAAAGTGAATTAGATCTTATTAATAGATTAAATCTCATAATCATGCTGTTTAGAACAATTAACATTGAGTCGTCTTTCAAGATTTCTTCAACTTGGATGCCTTAGATCCCTTAGCTTCTGGATTAGTACCCTAATTTTAAGAAGAATTGATCATTTGAATCTCTTACTTTGCTGCTCAAATATAGACTTCCATCAAAAATTTTAACCTTTCTTCATAAGTTACAAATCTAATGAGAAAGCTGAGTATACAGAATTCTGACTAGAAGATAGCTCTGTCATTTTAGAGATCCCTCAATTTCCTTTTACTTTGACCAGAACTAGAACAGATATGTTCACAAAAATATTATATAGGACTTTAAGAGAATTTTTAACATGCTTTGCCTCTGTGTTGCAGAGAGAGAGGAGCATGGCAAGGAGAGGGAGGAAGTCAATTCCTACTGCTGATGCAGAGAGGTCATTGACACCCCTGGAGTAGGGACGAGGTGGGACAACAGAGCCTGACTGGGCAGGGTTATAATGGGAGACAAAAGGCAAACAGTATGAATAGTGGCAGTGCTGTAATAGTATGGTGGTCTGATCTTATGGGTATCATTTGGCACAGTGTGCAGGAGCACACATCACAATATACTTCCTATGCCAGCTGCAGAACAGGCTGGTGCCACCGTTTGAGCTAGAAAGTCTAACTGCGAGTTTTGAGTGGGAAAGCAGCTCTTTTGTAGTGGAGGATGACAAATTACAAGGAGAGCACACATTGAGATGCTGGGAGAAGTGTGGTGTAGAGGTCCAGTGTCTCATCACAAAAATACCTGCTCAGCTGCGTGTATTTTTGTGGAACTTGATCTTTAGTTAGGCAAAATTATATACAATATGCTGCTTTAACTTATAGTATTATTTGCCTTGTGTTTCTAGAACCGTTCTTAATATTAGGAGCTTTATCTTATGCAAAATTTAAAAACAAGGAATGTTTTTAACTTCCTTTTCAAATCCTCAAAGTTATGCAGGATAATAGAAGATTGTTTGTGTTTAAAAACATGTAGTTGAGGTCTTTCTCAAGATAGAAGATGTCTTTCTCTCCTACAGATAGAAATTTCAGCACTTAAAACAAGATTAAAGTGTTAAAGTAGGCTACTCAGAAATACTCAATAAAGAATAAACCTTTGTCTGTGACTTTTTCAACTCAGTAGAAGTCATGCGAAAACCAAACTAGAGAACTCCCCTCCCTATAGAACAGAAACCAAACAATTTATCACAAATGAAGTTATTCATAAACTTCTGTAAGATATCCTCAGTGTCAGCCATCAAAGGATTAAGTATGTTTTTTAAATTGTCAAAGAAATATTTGGTCACCCTTAAATGTTTTCTTCTGTCTGCTTCAGGGGCCATTACTAACAGCTCTTAGACAAGGCCTTACCTGCTGTTCATTTTCAGTGTTGCATTTCCCCAACAACATACATCGTGATGAGATAATATGAATGGCAGATGTCAAGACCATTGAAAATAGTGATATGACAACATTCCTGAGAAAGAAAAGTGAAGTAGCTGGAGAGTTTAAAATCCAATTATTTTCTTATTTTAGCCTAGACCTTTGAGTTGGGATTGCTATTTAAAGAAGTAATCAATGCAACTGAAGTCAAGGCCAGATTTTTTCACAGTTATTCAAAACTAAGTGGTACTTCATGCCACCACTAAATCTCACTGAATATGTGGATAAGCACCATCAGGAAGAAGTGACAGAATCAAACACGGTCCTTGAACAGGTAGCTTCCCACAAGGTTTGTGTGCCAGGTTCACCTATCCAGTCACACAAATAACCCCAAGCTTATGTTAATATCAGATGCTATCACAAAGCAGTATCCAGTCCCATTGCTTTAATGTATATGTATTCACATAAATAGTGATATTTAAAATATATAGCACGTATTTTTTCCTTTTTCTGACATTTAAAGACTAAACAAAGCCAGTATCTGTTTTCTCACAGACTTCGTGCTTTCAGGGATAACGGATTGTACACAGTCTTTTCCTTTTGCCAGACAATACAACCCTGTGATAACAACAAAGCTGGGAACTCTACCAGGCTTTCTGATACAGAGATATTGCCACCCATTATTAATAGTTTGGATGGTGGTTCCCATAGCCCTGAAATAAAAATCTGAAAACAATAGTGCTATTTTTCCATAAGGATAGACAAACTTAGGAATTAACACAGGCTCTGGGTCTTGCAAGGTGACATTGATAGGACACTTTTACCATTCATGTTTCAGAAATCTCCAAGACAAACTGATAATGAAGCTCTAATCTCTGAAATATGAAGTGTTTCACAATGCTTAGCATCTTCCCATTCCCATTAGCTACAGACTTCTGTCTCCCTGAAATGATTTGCTTCCAACCTCACTCCCCTTCACTCATTTCCTCATCCCACCTCTTATCATATACATTTACTTTCTCCTTGTCCATGTGTCCCTATCTTTCTTCATTGTTTGTTTGTTCATCTCCCAACCCTATCACCCTCTTTCTTTAATCTCTCCTTTCCCTTTCTGAAGTTCCCTTTATTCCCAAGCTTTTAATGTTTAGAGGCATGACAATTCTTCCTCTTTCTCATCAACAATGATTACAGGGGTCCACTGCCCCAAACAAGGTGGCAATAAGTGATCATATGATCACAAGAACATTTTGGATTGGAAACGTCTCACGTCCATCCTCCTGCTCACACCAGGCTCATCTCTGAGATCAGATTGGGTTGCTCTAGGCTCTGTCCAGTCACATTTGGAAAACCTCCAAGGACAGAGATCATGCAGCCTCTCTTAGCAATCTGCTTCACTGCCTGTTTCTCCTCATGGGGAAAAGTGTTTCCTTATATCCACTCTGAAGCTCTCTTCTTTCAACTTATGCCTGTTGTCTCGCATTGTCTGTGCTGCACCACTGTGAAGAGACTGGCCCCATCTGTGCCATGACATCCCCACAGCTGCTGGAGGGCTGCTGTCATATCCCCTGGAGCTGTGTCTTCCCCAGACTGAACCATTCCTGGTCCCTCAGTCTCTCCTCACAAGGGGAGTCCTCCAGCCCCTTCCATCCTGGAGATCCTTCAGGGCCTTTTCCACAGAGTTGCTCCCCAAGCAGGCAGCCTCCATCCTGTGGCATTGAAAGGCGTTCATGTATGCCAGTGGTAGGATTTACCATCTGTCCCTGTTGCTTTTCACAAGGTTCCTGTCAATCCATGCTCTGCCCTGTCCACATGGTGGTGCAGAGCCACGCTGAGGTGGAGGTTGCTCATAAGAGAAGGAGCAAGAGAAGCCAACACCAATGGAGAGCAGAAGAACCTTCAGGGTAAGCCTGACAGCAGTAGCCCAGAGCTCCACATGCAGCCCAGTTTCTGAGATACAGAAAGGTACAGAATGACACATTTTTTCTTGTGGACCCTTGTCAATCAAAGACTGAAATTCAAGAGACAAAGCCCAAATACCACTGCTCAGACAGATGAGATGGCAACAGGGCTGCAGTGTGCCCTGCAAGATTTGTCAGTGCTGAGCACGGTCCGCATTCAGACCTAGTCAGACCCATTCGGACCTCCAGGAGACAGGGGAGTCAATCAATGCCATTCTGCAGGGGATCTACACCCTCTCTGTGAAGACATAGACAATACCATGCAACCAGTGCAGATTTAGGGCCCAGCGTATGAGAGGGATCAAAGGGAGCCTGGGAACAGTCAAAGCCTTATGCAAATATCCAAATCTTTAGATAATTGGAAATGTTGACTTGGAGAAAACATCTGGAAACTGACATCAGTGCCCTGTTACAAATAAATTATTAGCTAGGTAGAAAAAAAAAGATAAAAATCAGCAGATTTTTTTTTAATGTGTGCTGTAAAAACACCACTGGCAGGTTCTGGGGAGTTATTTTGGAAGGAACAAGGGGTTCATCGGTCATTCAGAGCCAGAACTTGCGTTAGCACAGCTGTTCTGATTGTGCTTTTCCTATGTATGCAGAGTCTTATCCTTTTCCAGATAGAATAATGACTTATTTGTACTTGATTTATTTTGTAATCACAGATTTCAAAATAGATACCATAAAGATGAGCAAGTTGTGTAAACATCCCGCTAGGCTCAAGATTGAAAACATGAAAATAAAACAAATATAGACAATGGGATATAACTCTTCATGTCTTCAATAACAATTCCAAGTATAATGTCATCTGTTCATGTCAAGATAAGGTTAATTTGATCTTGTGACCAATTTGATCAAAGCTTCATGTACCAAAATGTTTCTGTGCATGTTTATATTTATATTTGTCTAATTTCCGTACATTGTTCATGGTATTGTACCTAACTTTATTCCGTAATTAAGTTACTAGTTAGTATTATTAGTTCACTGGTCATTTAGTGAAAAAAATAATTCTTAAAGAGAAAGTTTCTGTTAAAGCTCTGATACATAATTATTTTAATGTTAGTTTTGTTATATTTTGTCAGTTATTCTATATAATTTTATGTGTACCTATAAAAACATTGTATTATTATAAAATATAATTATATACATTCTAAAACAAGATCCACATAAAAAAATCTTAAGTGTTTCTGTACAAATACTACACAAAATTGCTTATTCTTAATTTGAATTAAAATCTGGACATTCTTATGGATGAGAGCATCTACAGTTACATTAGCCTGGATTTTTGCAGAGTTTTGGGAAGGGTGCAAAGTAACAAACAACACCCTAAAGACTACAGTCCCATTACCATATACAATTTAGCAACCTAGGTTTACATTTTCAGAGCCTACCCAGGCATACATATGCTTTTGAAAATCTGGCTAAGCACCTAAATTCCACCAAAAATTTAGACTATGCTATCGCTTCTATTGTCAAAGCTCTTGCAAGCTTCAAAACTATTTATCGGCAGATTTTCAAAAGCCATTTAAATAGTTAAAGGTGCCCAGCAAGCATCTAATCAGATTTTGAGAAGTATTTAAATGGATCACGGACCTGACACCCTTTGAAAATTCAGCCCTCACAGGTATTTTTAAAAACAATACAAAGACAGGTCTGCCTAGGATTTGGCAGAAAATTACCCCCACCCCTGAGGAAAACAGCCTATTTCTGCCAGCTGCCGAGGCACTCTGGCTGTTGGCACAGCTGGATGGAACACACTATGTAAAATGATTATTGGTTTGATTCAGTAGGCCAAGGGCTGTATTTCTATGCAGCGGGCAGAAGAAAGAGTCCACAGAAGATCTACCTGAAATTTTTTTAACGGACCAACAAGAAGCTATGAAGTGCTCCATATAGTGCAATAGGCATGTTGAACTTTACTGTGCCATGCAGGCTCTATCCTCATGAATTGCAGTATTAGTATTATTATTATTACTATTATTATTTCACTGTACTATCCAGAAGCAAGGAATTAAGAGATACGAAAGAAAAGGTGGTGGGAGGGGCTGGGAACCCTTCTTTCGCTCACCCATCAATGTACCAAAACACAGCAAGGACAGGTCACAAAAAAAGAAACTGCATTAGGAATCCCAGAGAGGTGGGCAGCGTGCTCCTTCCGCCACGGGAGACAGTTCCTGAAGAGTCCTAGCCAGCTCTTAATAGCTACTGCCACTGCTATCCTGAGCTGCACTCCAAAGGCATCACTCCTTCTGACTGATGTGAAGCTCCCAATGCAATCTCTTGCCCTCAACATGATGTGAAGTTATAGGAGGGCCTATTCATCTGTTTTTCAGTGTTTTCTGTTTATATAACAGCTAACGAAGAGTTTGCAAAGGCTCAGATGAGACTCAAAGCTTTTCCCGAGAGGCAGAAACTTCTCCCAAGTCCATGTTACTATTTTACTAATTATTCTGCAGTGACAATAATTGTTCTCTGAAGGCTGAGCTGTATAGGGCCAACAGCAGAAATACTGAGGGCTTCCTGAAGGGTTTCCTAGAGGAGTTTCCAATCTCCCCATCTACCACATAACATTTACTTAGTTTACCACTGGAGCTGGTTACACACCTTGCAATCCAAGTAGCTTTGGGATCCCCATCAGCTGAGATAGAAGAGACAGAAAAATCCCTTGCACAGACGCTGCTAGTGGCCACCTGGCCCACCTGAGAAAATCAAAGCAGGACAATTGAGGGAAAATAAGTAACTGCTTCTTTGTCTTTTTCCCAGTCATTCAGGAAGCCAAGGAAGATTTTAGGAAATTGCATAACATTTTTGTGCAATGTTCCACAACACCTTTTCCTTGCTGTTCTGTAGATCCTGTCCTGCTGTTCAGTCTATTGAATGCTCAGGGCTGAAAATAGCCATGTATGGGCAATGCTGCTAGATCTGTTGAATAGATCTTAGTTTATAACCATGAGAGAATATAGTAAAAAATGAGATGGTGCCTGCTGTCCCACATTATAATTCTCCAAGAAATTAAAGACTTTATTTTTTCCAGAAAAAGTACTGCTCTGTTTGGGAGAAGGTTGGGAGGGATGACATAGATCATCAGTTAAGCTAGGAAGTACTTTCATCTTTTTCACAAGAAAAAATGATTTAACAAAGAGCTTCAGTAAGGCCCCAGGGTCCGTATGTGATCTGGAATGAGGCTTCTGGGCCCATGGGGACAGGGTGTGGGTGGGCATCACAGGTGAGGCTGGTCAGGCCCTTAGGACCCATTAGAGTCCTCAGGGTCCTGGTAGTTTTCTCACAGCTACGGTATTTCCACTACAAGTTAATAAAACCATTTCATTCCACTTTTAATGTATTTATTCAGTTATTTTTATTTATTGGTATAATCAAGAAATTATTTCAGCACCAGAAAATGGATCATTAATTCAGAACTTAGTAAATTACAGAAACGAGAGGAGAAAAATGTCCTTTATTTCCTCTGGAAGAGGAAAAGGGAACAAAGGACACTAACGCGACCTGGGCATAAGACCAGCAGTCCCTGAAGTGGGGTGTGCACAACCCATGGAGTGTGCAAGACGAGTCATTGAGGTGTGAGAAGAAAACATTTTTGTGCCTTTAACATTTAAAACAAAATTAAATTTAAAATATTTTAAGTAGTGTTTATTTCAACCTTATCCATTTAAAATTTATATTTTGGGTATGTTTTATAAAGTACATAATAGGAATAAATTATTTGTTGTGATTTGTCTTATAATAATAGCCATAGCAAGGGTGATCTGATCACTACGAAACCCTTCTGTACCTTATTATTCTTCTTTTCATAACTATGCACGTTAGGAGTGAACAAGTTAAAATCTGGGGCACTTCAGTAATGCCAAAAAAATTAGCTTGAAAATGCATAATTTCCAGCTGTGTCTAGGAATAGACAGGATAGCAATTAGAATATGCCTGTTCTGGAGCTCATGGAAATAAGGAGCAACTAGTCCAGTACAAAGCAGAAGACAACCTTGGAAACACACCTGTTGGAAATGGTTGCTTGCTTAATTTCTCTGAGGGGTCAGAGAGAAGCTTCAAGCCAAACATCGCCACTCCTGAGAACAAATTGCAAGAAGAGTGGGTTTTTTTCCCAGTATGTCAGCTGAGTCTTCTTGAGGGGAAGTTGTTTGCATCATTTGCCACTTCATTTTTCCTCATAAGATGGCCTGGGTTGGAGCAGTTCTATGTGAAACACATTTAACGTTGTGTATTTTAGAAGGGTCTTTTGCAGGGGGATGTGAAAGGAATGTTATGTCTTGTGGACTACTCCCCAGCATGAATACTGACAGGACTTTCTGCTCTTTCAGTTCAGATTTTGTCTAAAAGTCCAAAGTCTGCTATTTATTCTGTATTTTCCCTTTAAAACCGAGTCTTGGACAATGACAGAAGAGTTTCTGTGCTTGTCATGTCATGATATGGTTCTGGCTATTGTTTTAGGTCATTTGTTAAAGACACATGCCATGAAGTTACTGTAAATCAGATGCAATGTTATTTTTCTATCTGTAACCTAGCAGTCTAAGAAATACAATTGCTATCTAAAATCTGACGTGTTTTTTCTGCTAAAATTGGTGTGAAGAGATGCCTAATCCAAAGGTCAGATGAATTCAAAGTGGCTCACGAGTTTGAGATCGGACACAAAAACTTCCCTTAAACTGTCCAAACTGCTGAGCTCTGCTAAGAAGTTTTATGTCCTAAAGACTTGATAAAACAGTTTGACTAATGATTTCAGTTGTTCCTCCTGGGATTTGTTGCTTTTATTGCTTTTGATCTTCTTGGTAGTTTTGGCAGGTTTTCTCTCTTAGAATAATCAGATCTTTCCCTTGTCCCTCAGAGGTCAGCAGCTGATTTTGCACATTCATTTTCACTTTTCTGTGCTGCACTTGCCAGAATATCTGATGCCTTGGTACTCTCAGGCAGTGCTATTGAAAATGATGACTTCAGCTGACACTGCACACAGATTTGAGGTCTGATCTCCATGTTCGCTTGAGAAGAGAGTTGGTGACTATATCTGTCTATACGTATATACCATCTTTTTCAGAAATCTGAAATGAATAAGCACCAATGAGGTAGCTGAAGCATTCCCTGGAGCTGTAAAAGACTGCGTCGCTGGCTCCCTCTATCCAATTTGGAGAGTAGAGGACCTCTGCTTTCCACATCCTCACTGAGCATTCGCGACTCCTCAGCCATTCCAAGAGGAGAGGTTTTTTTCAAGTGAACTAGTTTGCGCATTTCTGCTAACAGTTTCAGGCCAATTAAATGCGTTTTCCAAAAGAAAGCAGTTTTAGCTGGAAGTGCCAACTATCTATCATCTCTGTTCATTTCCTTACTAGAATTTCTTAACTGTTCAACAGATAGATCAGAATTGGCAATTTACAAAGGCGCTGGAAGACCTGCCAAATACATGGGGTTACAGCAATGTCAGCAAGGCAATGCATAATACACCAATCCATAATGTGAAAGGTCAGGTGCGTTTCAAGAATGCCCAGAAAGATGAAAGCAGGTGAAAAAGAGATAGGAAAATGTAGTCAACAGATTCAGCAATGTGAAAGTGCTATTACATCATTCTCTTTGGCTGTTTACAATCTGACAGACAAGAGACTTCATGTGAAACTGTTAAAAAAGTTAATAAATCGCATCATAAGGAACATTAGCAAGATGATCAAACAAATTTTTTAGTTTAATTATGCCATCCCACTGCTATTAATGGCAAGTCCTCCAAGTACCCTCAGTCATTTATTTGTGTTTTTATCCTTCTTACAGATAGTTTTTATATCTCCACTTCATCATTGCTAAGACAACAATATAAACTCATTCCTTTTAACATGCTTCATCAAACAATCTCTCCAATCCTCAGTGATTGCATGAGACTAGAACGGGGAAAGAAAAACTGTTTTTCTGTCCCACAGGAATGTGAAAATCTTCCCATCCTAATTGGGAATGGGAAACCAAAATCTCAGCAGAAATACTCATGGTGAAATATCTCTTAATTGATTTGGTGTGTTTTCTATTTTGCAAAAATAAACATTAAAAATCAATTAGAACCTTTAAACCAAAACTTCAGTTTAAAGTTATCTGCATGGTCTTTTCCTGTATTTGAACATTAAACAAATAGTTGTTGAAACTAACCTTTTCCTACAGGAAATTGAGTTCAACAGATCATCAGTTCCAAATGGAAAACAAGCTTTATCCAGGCCTGTCCCGGGTCAACATTTACACTCTAAATGAAGCCTCCTGTCTTGGAGGTAAGCTGATATAGAGAAGTAGACATGAAATAACATGAAATAACATCGGGAAACAGTGTCAGCGTGACTCCCACTAGTGTTGAACAGACTGTGAAGTCTGAGCTGATAATTTTGGCAGATAAGTGAAATGCACTCAGAATTAATTGAAATAGGATTTGTCACAACATAAAGGATGCAACTTTCCTCAAAGACTTTCAGCACAACTTCTGGTTACACAGATACCAAAACCAAACTTCAACAATCATCGCCACTCTAGATACAAAGGCTGTAGGAAGTCATCATAGTAGTCAAATAAAGCTGTTGAAATGTGTTTAAAGGTCTGGAGAAAACCCAGCTCCCTGACTCCTGGAAATAGAGCAAGAAGTTTTGCCACTCAAGACAGGATACCAATTTGACATTTTCTCTCTTCACCTTCCTGTAGAATGATTCCTTATGGTGAAACATTTTAAAAACAAAATGTCTGATATCACTTCATGGTGATATCGTACACCATCAGACCACCATACACCATCTTCATCAAGTGAAGCTCTGTGTGTTACCAGTAAATTTGCTCCCTGTCATCGTTACATCTTTTCATGTCAGAGTAGCCCTGATTATTCCTGACAGACACGACACGTTCCCATCTTTCCTGGGTTCTTTTTTGCAGTTTTGGCAAGCTTTTGCTGATCAGTGTTGATCAGGAAGCATGCTTCCTTGCATGCCACTGCACAACTCGCTTGAGCCCTTGTTCAGTGAGATTCTTAAAGTACCTTTTTAAATGTCAGTTGTCGCATTAGCTTCACTTCCTTGAAATTTTAAAGCTGTGTCAGTACCCAGAGGAGTTCATGCTTAACTGATCCATGGAGGAGGTAGTCAGTGGTTAGGTTTACTTTGAAAAACAGTCAGATGCACGGGGTTAACTAACGTGACATACCGGTTTGATCTGGCTCCACAAATTACACATGCCCATATTTTAACAACTTGCTCTGATTTATTATTGCAAACAAAATAAAGTCCAAAGTGGTATATATGAACGTGTATTTAAACATGTTTTAGGCTTAAAAAAGGGCTGGCCGCACAATGCAGGGAACAGCTCAGAACCATAACAATCAGCAGAGAGAGTTCAAAGATTAAAATGTGAATAATGACAGGGAACTATTTGGAAACATTTGGCTAGCTACATAAATAGCCTGCAAGTGAGAAATAGACCATGCTAGTTAAGAAACTTAGGTTTGTCTGAATATATTCAGAAAAATTGAGGAATTATTGGTGCATTACTAAATTGAATTGGCGGAATCAAAAATTACATTAAAGACAGGATGGAAAGAGTACATGAAATCAGTCTTGTGTGATCCAGTCGTAGCATACAATGACGCTGAAGTACTTCTATTCCAATAGTTCCTAATTTTACATGACTACTAAAAGTAGTCGTTCCTCAATTAACAAGTCCAAGTACCTTGCATCTAAGAGCTTAAAAATGCTAATGAGTTCTCTGAATTCCTGTTGTTGATTTTCAGTACATCTTGATCATCAAGGAAGCTCAAGAGGCCTGGAGAAAAGTAATATGCTAATATATAAAGGAGGTAAAGAAATAGAAAAGCAGATCTAGTTAAGTGCATGGACAATCTGATTAAGTGATGTGATCCACAGTTACCTGTTTCTAGCAGACTCTGGCAAGCAAAAAGTTTTGGTTTTTTTTAAAAAAAGGCTACATAAAATGTTATATATGCATAGGAATAACAAAGAAAAATTGTACTTAAAAGAAGGACTCTATGTTGGCAGCAATTAATTGAATAGAAGCAGTGAATCAGAAAAGGTATTTTGAGGCTATGACTATTGATTATCTGAATACAAGTTCCCATTGTGATAACATTGCTAAAAGAGCAAAATGTGATATTTAATGCACACGAGGGAAATACTGAGGAGAGACAGAGAGCTTCTGATCCCTTTAATACCTCTAAAAAGAAATTGAGTACTGCAACAACATGCTCATTAACTAGAAGTGGCTCTGAAGAGAGGCAAGAATGCTTACAGGTTAAGGAAACGTGCCTCTTAGCGAAAGCTCAAAAACACTTTGAACAAGCAGAGCATATTGAGGAACAGTATGATCAGCCTAAATCCCAGCAAAGGGAGCATAAATTCAACAGTGTGAAGCTCTGCAGCCAAGCACTGACAAAAGCCATGTGGCTGGAAGCTTGACAAGTTCAGGATTTTTATTTCATTTTTGCCAAGACTATAATTAACTAAGAGAGCAATCTGCCATGGTCTGTTCTGTGTTGTCCATCATTTTACAATTAATTTTGGGCTTTTTTCTGAAATATATGCCATGGCTTAAAAAAAGAATTAATACCGTAAATCCTACAACCAAAGGCAGATCTGTGAAAAACAAACAAACCAACAACAACAAAAAAAAAACAACCACCACCAAAACCCTGCAAATTAAAACCAAAAGAAAAATTTGAGAACTAGACACCCTGACTTTTCCCCCTCTTAAAAATGCCATGAGGGTCAAACTTTCTCCACAGAAAACCAGAAAACATATCCTTTGAGGCAAGTCCCCAGTATACTCAGGAGGATCTCTTTCCCAATTGCTGAACATCTTCTTGAAGTGAAGCTCATCAGCTAGCATCACAAATTGCAATATGAAATACCAAGAACAGTGAAATACTGAAAAGTTCAGATGAGAAGTTGTGACTCTAGCAATAGTCTGACTGGCTTTTTCCCAGGGCCTTGACAGCATGATCTTGAGAACAACATACACACAGATGCACAGAGGGATATGTCAGAACCTCAAAATACCCGCCAGGACAGTCTCGCTCATTATTTTGTGACCCTTCAAAGACCGTAAGTTTTTGCTCAGGGAAAACTGCCAACTGATTTAAACCAAGTTACATAGCAGCTGAGCTTAAGCAATATTTTCTGCTTGAAACCAAATCATTTAAAAACAATTGATTTTTAAGAACACGTTGCTATAAATATCATAGGTTAATGCATTTAAGAGCTGAAAGGAACTGTCACCACCATGTCGTACAAACTCCTCCATGACAAGGACCAAAATATTTTATTTCCCATTCAGTAATTCAGTGCAATCACTTGCAGCAAGCCACTTAATTAAAAGTACCCAGTTATTTTATAATGAGAATGTATTTCTGGGCTGAGTGACCTTTTTCGTTGTCTCCCAGATATATATACAGAAAATGCACCCGCTGAGGCTGGATGGACTTATACAAGGATCTGGTTCTCCTTCACACAACATATCTCTACTTCTTACCTGGGCTTTTTTCCGAATGACCCCAAATGCTCACAGCAAAACTCAGGTTGAGGCTAACGAAGAAGAGCTAATTACATGTCAGGAGGGCTCTGTACTGACACCCACCTTACTGAGCACAAATTAATACTAAAAGATCCTAAACCTCTAACTCAGTGAGCCTGCAGTTGGATTTCTGAGCCTATATGCCTAATACCTGTCATTTGCGTGTTTCATTAACATCGAAATACTTACTGATGAAACATTTTCCTACTAGATTATAGGATCACTCAACAAAGGTAGATAGAATAGCGCAGAACCATAGACATCATACCTCAACTCTTTAGTGAAGAGGGAAACATGAAAAATATGCCTCTGAGATGTCTTGCTGTCTTCATTTTAAAACTTCTGCTTCATGCTCTCAGCTTTACTGAAAACTAATTAATTTCTATAGCATGATTCTTTCTGATTCATCATTCAATCTCATTTTCCTCCTCTGATTTTCAATAGATTGTCAGAGAGATTCATTCGAGCTTCATTTCCATCTTGAGGGCTAGCTGTAATTAATTATGAAGTGTTTGAGACTGAAGTTGCCCAGTTTCCTCATTTAATAAAAGCTTATCTTTCTTTTGTTTTCTTTGTTAAAGTATCAACTCATTTACCTCAAAAGCAATCAAATGAGCCCTCACAATATTAATTGGACTGCAGAGGCGTTAATGGATTTTATCCCTGTTAATAATGTTTTTCCATTTTACTTCACCCACTTAAACAACAGCAGCAGCCTGCAGTACAAATATTGAGAGCTAGCATTCTACAGAAACACCTTTTCATGCTTTTGTGTTTGCATACAGCCTTTAATCATGTCGAAGAGAATCTTTCTTTTTTTCCCCTCAGATGTAGCAAACTTCTCACTTTTCATGGTAAGTATCCTACTACTGCATAAAAATTGAGTTCACAGAATCACAGAATGACTGAGGTTGGAAGGGGCATGAGGTCATCTAGCCCAGTACCCCTGATGAGCCAGGGTCACAGAGACCCAGTTGCCTAGGACCACGTCCAGATGGCTTTTTAATATCTCCAGGGAAGGAGACTCTACCACCTCTCTGGGAACCTCTGACAGTGCTTGGTCACCTTCACAATGAAAAAGTGCTTGCTGATGTTCAGGGGGAACCTCCTGTGTTTCAGTTTGTGCCCATTGCCTCTTGCCCTGTCACTGAGTACCTCTGAAAAGAGTCTGGCTCCATCTTCTTCGCACCCGCCCCTCAGGTATTTATAGACATCGATGAGATTTCCCCCTGAGCCTTCTTTTTTCCAGGCAGAACAGTTCCAGCTCCCTCAGCCTTTCCTCATATGAGAGATGCTCCAGTCCCTTCATCATCTTCATGGCCCTTTATTGGACTCTCTCCAGTATGTCCATGTCGCTTGTACTTGGGACCCCAGAACAGGACACACTATTCCAGATGTGGGCTTACCAGTGCTGAGTCAGAGGGGAAGGACCACCTCCCTCAACCTCTTGGCAATACTTTGCTTAACGCAGCCCAGGATACCAGTAGCCTTCTTTGTGCAAGGGCACATTGCTAGCTCATAGTCAACTTGGTGCCCACCAGGATCCCCAGGCCCTGTTTGCAAAGCTGCTTTCCAGCTGGATGGCCCCAGCATGTATCAGTACATGGGGCTGTTCCCCTCCTAGCACAGGACTTTGCGCTTCTTGCTCACCTTCATGAGTTTCCTGTCCACCGCTTTCTGTATCCTGTTGAGGTCCCTCTGGGTGGCAGCATGACCCTCTGGTGTATCAGCCACTCCTCCCAGTTTTGTGTCATCAGCAAACATGCGGAGGGTACACTCTCACGGGCCTCATTCAGCAGCAGGCCCACATTTTTCCTAGCCTTTCTTTAGTCACCTATGTACTTATAGAAGCCCTCTTGTTTTCTTTGACATCCCTCTTTCACTTGGGTCAGGAACTTGTCATCAATCCTCTCCAGGACCCTGCTGGAGTGCTATGGCCTTCTGTGTTGTCCCTTCAACAGATACTTGGGTGTTTGAAGTCCCCCATAAGAAAGGAACATGAAGCTGCTTCTAGCTGTCTGTAGGAAACCTCACCCATTTGTTGTCCCTGGTCAAGGCAGCCCATGGCAGACACCCAGTACAGTGTCACCTTTGCTGGTCTGCTCTTTCTTCCTTACTCATAAGCTCCCAGTCGGCTCATCATCCATTGCCAGGCAGAGATCCATGCACTCCAGTTGCTCTCTCACATGAAGGGCAACTGCCCCTCCTCATCTTTTCAGTTTGTTTTTCCTAAATAGCCTGTATACAACCCCATGAAGGCATGGGACTGCCCTCAGAGAAGGAAACCAGAGCTCAGCTGCTCTATGTTCCCCAGGCCATCCAGGATATCTCAGAGGTAATGACACGTCTTGGCAAGACTGGAGAAAGCTGCAAAGTGGATGCTGGCTCTCAGGCATCGGTAACATGTCCCTCTTCACTGAGGCTGGGTGATTAATTTCAATAATCAGAGCTACCCAGGGAGAGTAATCTCTGATGAAGTAGTATGTTGCCATCACTACAATGCCTGATTTTGCTCATTCAGTAATTTAGGTCATCCTGATCTTTATGGTGGCAACACTCAGCCTTGAGCCAAATCTATTGGTGATTAGGACTTCAAGTCTCTGACGTTATCATTCACCATGTCATTTATGTTCTTTTTTTTCCCTAATCCACTGATTGCAAAACTTTTTGCAAGCAAAGTATAAAATAGCTTTTGAAGCTGTCCCTCTAGCTGGTATCACAACTGTCATTACAGAAGGCTGAAAGCCATCTCTTAAAGCAAGTGAAAAAGCAAAACAAAACAATGCAATCAAGGAAAGCCTGCACAGTACTGAAGAGACTTCTTTGGGGAAAAAATTGAGCTCCCACAGAAGTGGCAGGAAAAGAGACATGAAAAATGTGTACTCTTTTTTTTTCATTGCCACTACTGAGAAATCGCCTTTGTTTGCTAAACAATGGAATAACCTCTACCATTAATGCAACAACAACAACAAAACATCTATAATTCTACCTAAAACCATTAATTAACAATGTCATATATTCGCTAAAATATCTTTCCTCTGTTTCTATATTAACTTGTCTAACAGAAAACTTTTTTTTAAAACTCTGGATTTAGTTACGAGTAAAACCAGTGAATGCTGGCAAGTATATAGCTTTATAAGTACCATTGCTGCAGTTGTACATGCTGCAAGGGATTGAAGATCCTGTGCTTCCATTTTGAAATGAAGCCATTTTCTTTCCAAGAACCAGGGAGAGATGTGGGGTCATCTGGGTATGATCCGATGTACTCAAGTGGGCAGCCAAACTAAGTTTTGCAGAGTATTAATTAGAAGTCACCACTGATGTGTATGTTGGCTCGCGCTTTCAGAACAGAAGTCCCTGAGATTAAAGTATTTGTCTGTCAACATTATATTGCTGCTGTCACCAGGGTTGGAATGCCTTTCCATCCAAGAACCCACAGAGAGACAGAAGTTTTGTAGGGTATTGAATACTGTTTCCTCACACTGTGTGTAGAAACTGGGGTCTAAATAATTCATTTCAACTTGTTCAGGTATCTGTGGAGTAGCAGACATGTTTCTAACATCCTAGGTTAGTGTGACAGCTACTGAAATTTTCCCTCTTCTCCATAATCGCATATTCTATTATTCCTACTCAGATCAGTTCTCCAGTCATCAAGCTTTCATTTTGTGCCTGGATGCATGCTCAGCTGGAAAGTGCGTGACAGAATCCTTCTGGGCCTTTCTGAATGATGCAAGTGGCATCCAAATACACCTGGTAATGGCTAAAAGGCTGCTTCTCACTTACAATACAAAGACCAGTTGCTCACAATTGAAAGAGTAGTAGAGAATAGCAGTATTCATGCTCCAAAAGCATTGCAAGCAGCTGTAATTTTTTTCCCTCTCATCCCCTTGATGATTTTTTTTAAGTGCCTAGAAAGGAAGTAGCTCTCAGATAAATTCCAGGCTCCAATATCTTTTCATACAGTTGCACGAACATATACATACCAACAAGCCTGTCACCTGATATTTTGACATGCCAATTGTTAGGAAAGTTTGTAAGTGTCACCTGAAAGCAGTAATTAAAAAAAAAAANTTTATGGTCCTTCTCTTATTTAATTTTTTCTTCTTTATGATTGCTCTGGCCATGCTATGCTCTCCTGATGAAACCTCATCCACCCTCAAGCCTGTAGGTTTGTGAAGTTACTAGGTACTATGGAGAGCTATACTTCCTGAACATGCAACAGATAGGATTATATGCTCACTGGTCTGCAGTGGAACTGACATAGCAACAATTCATGTAGATTATTATTTCATTTCTAACCCACCTAATAAATCAGCCTCTGTGGAGACATATGCAAACAATAAGAAAAACACACCACACCCTTTTTAAGGATCCCTTCTGGGAAACAAAGGTTTTCTCTGCTCAAGATAACTCTTGTAATATAACTAGGTTCACACAACCCTAGTGGAAACACGCAACTAATACGCCAGTCTGTTCAGGAAATGTTATCAAACTGAAACCAGCAGAGTTTACCTTGTCTTTGGTCTTTCCTCATTTTGATTTAAAGTGAACCACAAGTGCGGTGCTTTAATTCCCAGAAGTTTCGAGGGAGCCAGGCAAATGGAAAGGGAAATGCACAACAGAGCCTTTTGTTTGCTGTTTAACACTCCCTTTGTCAAGTGCATCCCAAGAAGCAATAAGGAAAAAATAGTGTGCTTTCCAGTTCACTTTGTTTTGTCTATTGCTCTTTTTTGTCCATGTGCATATGAATAACACTTTTATACAGAATGAATAATAACTTTTTGGCCTATATTCTAATCTTAAAAAAGCTAATGTTCTGCTCATTTACCCACAGAAATAGTTCTTAGCCTCCCTTTTGGAAAGATATTACAGAATTATAGTGTATCATACACTTCTTTCAGGAGTGCGACACAGCTTCCCAAGGTGCCTGGAATCAAACAGCCTATTGCAAAGGGCTTTTGTGATACCTTTTGTTCAAAGAGAACAAAATGTTGTACAAACATTAGCTCAATCCCATTATTTGGACGTTATGAACAACTTCCCACATTTAAATCCTCCAGAGTTTGATGCCGAGCCACTTCCTTCAAAAGCCTGTGACTATTATTAATGTCTCACCCTCACTTCTTGAGGAAGGAAAAAAATTTTCAGTTGGCAATGCCGCACAAATCAGAGATTTTACACTCTCCTGTACAAAGTCAATTGATAACATCAGCTGAGACATCTTCACACAGGCAATGCTATCTTTCCTCCTTTTCAGAACAAGGACTGATAGTTGTTTTGAAACACTTATATTGCATTTTAAGCTTCGTCTGTCTTATTTCCGTATTATGAAGACCTTAAACCGGGCCATGAACACCCAGCCCGTGAACACCAGGTGCCAAAGCCACTGTCTCGCTCCTTGTGGGGCCAGTATGGTGGGACCAGCCTCACTGAGGTTTATGTCTAATAAGAGCTAAGACACGGCTGAGGTTAGACTTGTACCGTCTTTACTGAACACATTTCCACGCAGGGGAACTGCTCCTATTTCCGCGCACAGAGGGAGGCATGTTATTTAGAAAGTCGTGTTACCGGTGGACAAGGCAAAGGCAAACCTAAGTGTATCCTTAAGCCTTGCAACAGTTACTCTACCTCCTCTTCCACTGAGCGCTCTGTCACCGCACAAAATGTCTGTCTGCAATGTATTTGAAGTGTGACCGCCTGACTGTTCATCCACGCCTATACAATAAACTTTTCTACTTCTGTATTAAAAAGACTTGATCACTTTCCCTCGAAAGCATCTCACCTAAAGGGATTTTCACCAGCTTTAAAAAGACGCTTTTTTTTAAAGAGAGATTCCTATGTGACAACAGCTGTTCTGTGCTTTATAAAAGCATCTGCAGTATCACTGACCTCAAGTTTTACACTATTGCATGCAAAACCTTAGAAGATGTGACTTACAAATAAAATCAAGCTGTCGTTCTCATTATCTGACATCCTCTTTTGCCTGCTTCTGAGCTCATAGGCTTGAGTAAGACCAAAGAGGGAAGCTTTTTCTTTGGAGGAGGAGCAGCAGCAGCAGAAAGGGCTAGAGTCTTTTTACTTCTAGGGACTGTTAGATTCTCATACATTCATGTAAGATCAGTAGATCATTAATTTAGCTGTATGAAAAATAACAAGAACTGGGAACTCTGCCCTTTCCTGTTACTGTACATGTTTTTCCTCTCTCCTACTTGTATGTGAAGTACCCAATAAGCCAAGAGGTGACTTTCATCGTACTAGGGAAAACATTATCTTAGCTATATTTAGCCATTTTGAATGCATGAGGAATCCCATCCCCCCTCAAAGACCTCAGTATTATAGTGTTCCTTTTCCCTCTAGTTTTCCTCAGACAAAGCAATCTTTCCTAAGACAAAGCCTTAAAATTAAAAAAGGCAAACTTTTCATACTTAAGTGTTTCTTTCCAAGCTGATTCCCAATACCTTTCCAATACTTTCTCCCTTTTATCCCCATCTTCTGTACACTACTTGGGACATCTTTTTTTATTCCCAGCTTCACAATTATTTTGCTTCCACGCAGGGTACATATATACCTTCATTTTCCATAAAGGGAAAGAAAGAGGGAATACTTTAAGAAGGACCTTCTTGTGGCTCACCTGATACTCTTTCCATGTGCAAAGAGCTTTCCATGTACTGCTGACATCTCAACAAGTTGATGAAATTCTTACTAAAACTCTTGTGTCCTTGACTAATCTCTTCACACTAACAAAACCAGCCAGATGCAGGACAAGACCTGATCAGTCTTTACACTTGGGCTGGAGGAAAGCATATATCTCTGGTTCTTGGAGGATGAATTGTATATCTCTTCTGGAAGGATTTATTTTCTTTTCAAGTCATGAAACTCTGACCCAATCCCAAGGAAAGGGGAGCAGTTCAGACAGAGAAATAGAAAGGACAAATGAGCAGGCCTAAAAGAGTTGTTTTATGTGTGTGTTGCTGTTGTAATTAAATAGCTCCATGAAGGATGGAGTCATGTTATAAAGTAGAGGGATTTTATGATTACACAAAAACCTAAGCCCATTCACTCTTCCCGGAATGAGTGGTCACACTTGGGTTTGGCAAATAGCATCTGCGTGTAAACACTAGAACTTTGGGAGGGGCAGAAAACTGGCGGAAAAGTTGGAGGTTTATGCATTGCAAGACATCCATGTGCAAAGAAGGAGAAGGAGCTAAGATTCACTGGTGTTCCCTTCTAAGCATTATAATTCTAAATGTTATAAAGTGTAAGAGTTGAGATAATAACATTTGTTAGCACAGCTGGTGAAATTACCTGAAGCAGCAAGGACAATGGGGAATGAATTGCAACCAAGAGAAAGCAGTCAATCCAACAGTTAAACACAACCGAAATCAGCCTGTGCTACCCAGCAAGACCGATAGTCTGGAACAGCAGGAGAGAGTAAGCAACCAGATGATCTAGCAGCTGCCTAACCAGAAAGTAGTGATACTGTTATTTGTTACACTTTAGGAACAACTATTAAAGTCTACTTTAGACTTTTCCTTTCCTCCCTTCTGTAAAAAAATTGCTTGTTAGCAATTTGATTCATATATTAAGGTGGTAAAAATTATTTTGTGGAGCCCCAGAAAAATTATTACAATTTCCACAGGTTTCTGAGTGATACCTGTTTTTCCTCATAACATTTTTAGATTTTAATCCAGCCCTTGCTGCTGCCAATCAAACCCTGACATTATACAGATAACTGTAAGGATATTAAGCTTGACTAAATATCCTGAGTTTCAGCCCTTGGAAACCACTAGGACAGCAATAGTTCGATACAAGCATCAGCTCCATGAGTTCACATAAGTAAACAGAAATTAAGTAAGAGAGAATGGGGAAAAGATACCTGGAGCACGTCAGAAATTAAGCTGAGAGCATGAACATAGTGTCAGGGTAGTCATTCAGGGCATTTAATCCTTTAATGGCCATGCTTTGTGTTGGTCCAGCTAAAACAAATAAGCCACAAAAAGGAAACCTGTAATGTGGAAATTTTCAGTTAAAAATTACAATAGAGATATCTACCTACCCAAATACTGATTGCTGTATGTAAATTTCTCAATTCACAAATTCCCAGTCTCATTAAAAAACCCCATACTATTCACATATGAATGCCAGAACTTCTTCTTTTCAGCCAACTCTTTTACACAGTTATCAAAAAATGGCACCTCAAAAGTGCTAATATGAACTTTTAGAAACTATGTCCTGAAACAATATTGTATTGTCCTGAATGGCCTTAAGTATGTATGTACCTTTCTGAAGTTCTGGTATGACCATTGGGTCATCATACATATGAGATAATTTTGAATAGAAAATTATGCTTGGCAATTTGTTTTCATTATGAACTGGAACAAAAAAAAAAAATATATGAAGAAAAGTTTCAAGAAAGTTCTTCAGGTTGATTTAAATACTTGCTTTGTTCCATTCTCATTTTTCCTTATTTTACACAACATTGTAAATCTGTAATAAAAGTGTGAAGTGAAAGTCATTTCAGTACAAAAAGAAAAAAAAATCTTTCGATATGGTTGAAAACCCTTTTTTTTTTTTCCCTAAACAAAATGTCACACTGATATGGAAAACTTATTTCAGAGGAACAGCAGAATACTCCTGAGCAGAAAAACAGTCCATCAGAAATATTTTGATCACTGCAGAGCTCCACCAAACCAGCTCACCCCTTATCAGTCTATGGGTACTGTATTGTCTGACTCTTTTGGAACACAGGATGGAACCACCCATACTTTCACTAACAATTAAAAACTGGTAATGAGCAGAAAAGCAATACATTTCTTCTGAGAGAAACTGACTGCACGGAACTGAGATCATTTCTCAAAGAAACAGGAAACAAATAATTGAATACAAGAAAGGTGCCCATACCATGGCAGCATAATTAAGGATGGAAGCCTACAGGAAAGGAGTGACTTGAAGAAAGAACGAATGTGCAAATATTTTAATTCACAAAAACATGTCCATCTGGACTGCAAAAATTCTGAGCAAATTACACCCACCTCTGATCTTTCAGATAAATACTGCATGTGCTTAACTTTACACGGACATGCAGATATTCAAGGAAACAATTAAAACATTTTTATTTAAATACTTATTTGATTGCTTAGAGGACTATAGCCTGAGTTTAGGATTTTTCATGAACCCAAGGGATTTTTTAGTTCAACTCCCATTTATGACTTTGGGTTCTTTTAAAAAACTCAGCCTAAATGTATACTTCAGTTAGAACTCAAGTGAGCCTGAGAAGTGTGAGAGGTTGAGAGGTTCACACACTTTGTTGGAAGTCCAAAATCATACAGCCTCTGGCTCCAGAAATGACCTGGTAATAGCGGGAGAACCAGAGTCTTCCTGTCAGATTCTTTCATTTGGGAATGAACCAAGAAATGCAAGAGGTGGAGGTTTGGAATGATTCAGAAGTGACACCTGATATATCCCACACTTTTTTCCAAAACCGTCAAGTATTTGGTCATTTTAACTATGTGTGTCATCTATGATCTCATCTATACTTATCTCATCCATACGCAGAACACTATTCCTTCTATATAGGTATCAAAGTCATTTAAAACTTTTTCTTGATACAATCAATTACAAAAATCAGAGGACTCACCTGATGTGATCTTCCAGTTTGCTAAACACCTACTCTAGTGTTCAGCTGCCTAGTGTGGGTTTTCTCTAAGATTTTACCAAAAAAAAAAAATGAAAGTAATCCTTAGTCACTTTCATCAACTGGTATCTTTCCTGACCTCAAACTCTGGCCTCAAAAACTATTATTTCTGCAATGGATTTTCGCTCTAGACCCAGAGAGCATAACAAGTCTCAGCTGAAACCTTCCACAGACTCCTGTATGTCCAACTACCTGCAACTGCCTACATCTATTTGAAGCAACAGTGAGATCTGCCAGAAAAGCAGTATTACTAATGAGTCTCCACTGGCTTTTTCCTCTATCACCTGCATTGTTGTGACAAAAAAAAAATACTTTTACAAAGCATGTAATCTTGCAACTGCACCAAGTATTTCATTACTATAACACTGAACATTTCAAGACATTCAGACCTTGCTGGTGAAAATGTGATACCACATACACCATCTGGAAGAGAAACAGGAATGTTACCAGGAGCCAGTAACTTCTTAATGCCTACAGCCAGGTCTGTCAAGGATACCCTGCCAGCACCACAGGGCTCTAAGACACCACCAATACCAGTGAGCTGTTTGGAGCTGCGTGTAAAAGATGCATTTGATAAGTCAGGGTTTTAGCTACACGTACCAGAGCTGAGGAGTGACAGGGAAATATTTCTTTAATTTATTTCTGTCCTGGATTGAAGCCAGCCTTAAAGAACTGCTCAGGTAAATGAGACTGACTGCATCTGCCCAGCTCTAACTAGATGAACCCAGTAGCAGCTAGAGAACAGAAGCAACAGATGAATTTTGCAAAATCAGCAACACCTATATAACCATTTCCTGATGCATTTGAAATGGGAGACCAGAAGGTGATAGAAACCACAAGTGACACTGATGATTGGCCTAGTATATGGAGAAAATCAAAGATATTTTCCTGGAACTATGTAGCTTGTGGGCCAATATGCAGTTTGTGTCAACAGTCCAGGATAGAAAGTAATAAATAGTGTAGAGAGTAGCCCCATGGAGAGGGGTGGGAGGAAGAGTACTGACATCATGTGAAAGGCTTAGGCGTAAAATGGAACTGCTATGCACAGAGGCCAACCTGCCAGCCAGCACTTTGCCACATCAAGTGGTTAGAGTAAGTGGCCTGAACCCCAGGGTCCACACTGCCAGGCTGAACCGGACCAGAGGGGTTGAGGCCTGATTTCTGCAACTGAGTGAGAGTGGTACAGGACAGAAATCACTGTTTGCCTGCAATACCCATCCCACTTAACAAACAAACTTTGAATTTTATTTTACTCAGTGTTGGTTCTGTTCTTGTATGTACTCCACCTAAGTGCCCTTTGGCAGCTTCTCTAGAGAAGTATGATATTTTTCAGACTATGAAAAATAATAGGCTTAATGGTTAACTCAGAAGGGCATTGGCTAACACCCCTTGACAAAGGAGGACCTTAAATATTAGCATGCTTGTTAAGCGAAGCAGGTATTGATATTCCTGATAGAGCTAGTTAGAAAATGTCTTTTCCCTGGATAAATTTCAATCCACCCTTCCATCTGTTTTTCCTTTTCTTCCAAAATCCCTCTAGAATAGGCTGGGAGGGGGAGCGGGGGAGAGAGTTCAGCAATTAGTTTTCCACTGAGATGTTTTTACTTTCCTACCTTTCTAGATGAAAAAAGGCCAGACAATTCTCCCATCTGTCCCACTAGCTCGTGCTACCCAACCACTGCCACCCAGGTCTAATGGTGCACACACCTCATCTGCGAGGTCAAGGTCCAAGATGACTCACATCTGCTAGGCCGTTGCCATTTCCATTCAAATTGAATCATTACTGAGGCTCAGCAGCTTGTTGACGAAAACTTGCCCTACTATTAGTCAGGGAAACAAGTTCCCTAGGGAAATCGGGAACCGTAAATCAATTTATAACAGCATATCTGTTGCTTACAGTTTTAGATTTCTTTGTTCACATCAATATGTTTCGGTGTTTTATTTCATATAGTTCATCTGATTTAGTGACGCAGACGCACCCCTCCCCCTCAAAAAAGCAAAAACTATTGGAGGAAAAAGAGGCTTTGTTTCCTTGATTTCATGGGAACCCCCACAGCTTCCAGTTCCCAAAACACAATGAGAATGCAACATTGCCATTGTTGTGTATTAGTATTCTTGATGGAGTGTAAATCCCAAAGGAGTAAATTGCCCTACTACAGGGGAACATGGAATAGGAGTGCAAAGTGCAGCTTTTTTTCTCACTTCTTTCACAAGCCTGCCTGTAGTATGGCAACTGCTGGAAAGGATCTTTTTTATTTCTTTTAGTATCTTTCCCTTTGGTGTTGCAGTAATACTAGTGAAGCCTTTTCTGTCACTGTTGGGTACCCTCCCCTATGATGAGGGACATAATATGATCAGACAGTCCTTTAGTGGCTCAGAAGATAAATCAGTGTTCTCAAACTCGTAGCTTTGGTCTTCTTGTACCTCTATCTACAGAAATCAGAGAAAAAGACGTAGCTCGTGTGTCTGGTGTCGAAACAACAAACGTTGCAGTGGTTTTGTTCAGTATTGTGAGTGGTCCACACATGACGCTAACATTCAACTTGTGTTGTCAAATCCTAGGAGAGGCTTTCTTAGCTTAAAGTTTTGGCTTATCTATTTGTAGTCATTCTTTCACGTTTTGTTGATGACTCAGATGGTATTTAAAAGGGTACCTGCAGTGATTACTTGACAGAAATTAAGCTATAATTTGCTCATTTGCAGACCAACAAGTTTGTAAGTGACTTGACTTTACTTTTAGGTAAGATTGAGTTTCAAGAAGGCAGAGTTTCATTATTAAGAACCTGAAAAGGTCATAACACTAAATCTGTAGAAACAGTAGAAACAGCAAACAAGTAATTTCATCAATTGACAATAGCAATAGACCATTTAACTCCACTTTACTTCTCTTCCCCAAATTCTTCAACATTTAAAAAGAGAAAAAAAATCACAAAGTAGCTTATTTTTAAGGTTCATGCTAAATGTTTCATTTTCAGGTAACTGAAGTAATCATTTATTGTTTTAGGAAACTATTTTTCAGCCTTGGGATGATAGTTTTCTAAGCATTATGATTAGCCAAGTAACTTCTGTGTGAAACACAGCAAGTTCACTCTTTCCAATAACCACATACACCAAGATGATCTTTATGAGCTAATGCAATTCAAAGCCCTCGGACCTTAGCTACCTTATGAAAATTGATGTGGATTTCTCTCTCTCTCTCTCTCACACACACCCCCCATCCTACAACCTTTTCTTCATATAGGCACGGTACTAGTCACATGTGAGGCCACTGAGTACCTCACTGCTTGAGTAACAGAGTGACACCATACCAATAGTAAGAGTTTATAGCTATGCTTCCTAGCCCCAGACCACCTGCCTTTAGAGAATGCTAGATATTTCCTATCAGCTTTACCACATCTAGTTATACTCTTCTCCTTGAGTTGAGAAATTGAATTGATTTACATCACTCATTTTTTAAGTCTTCTTAACCAAAATCTGTTTGGGACATTCCATTATTTCATTTGGAAACCACAACAGCTTTATCTGTCTTTAATTTCTGGGTAGTTCTATGTAGATGCTGAGACAACATTAATTCTAGTTTTCTGGAAATTCCCCAACACTTCAAGACTTCTGTGGATAGGTTACAATTCAAGTCCTTCATGAGGAACTTCACTGACGTTTATATCAAGTCATACGCTTACTGTACACAGGGCATCATTCAACATGTATAGGAATTATGCATAGTTTATTTACCTAGGACAATGAGATTATTCTCTCCCAAAAAGCTCTGATGTGCAGTGACCTACACTTTACATAGATTCTCTCCTCAGAGGTAAACCTCCAGCTACACCGGTAAGAATGAAATGAGGTTTTCCTGACACTATATCAGAATTGTCTCTCTCAGAGAGAATATTGCGTAGCTGATTTTTCCTCCCACATGAAATAGGGTCTATTATTTGACCGCAGTGCAAAAGGCTAGGTAGCACCTATCCTTCTCAGCTCAAGAAAAAAGGTGGTTTCTGCAAAATAGAAATACATCATATTTTGAAAACACAAACTGATTTGCAACAAACCCTTAGACGTGGCAGAGTCTCCATTACAAATTCAAACATTCAGAACATTTGATCAAATAACTTCATTATATCCTAAAAAAAACACATGGAAAGCAACTACTTTGAATATTTCATTTCAGTAATGAGTCTAAAGATCAGATACGCTCTGCATATCCTCACTGCAAGGTTAAGGGAACAACTCAAAGACAAGAAGGTACTTTAACACCTTTACACAGCAATGCTGTGTAACGCTTTTACACCAGGAGCTCTGGTTTTATTTAACTATTTTCCTTAAAGCCATACTAGTTTCAAGGGGGTCATTCAAAGCAGGTTACCTGAATTAACTCTTCCGTGTCTCTGGATGAGGAGCAATATGAAGATTTTCCCAGCCTGCAACAGATCAATAATTTTTTCTTGTCATTCTTTCACAGCTCTAGCAAAGATTAAAAAAAGCAGCAACAAAAAAGAAGAAAAACTCACATGAACTCTTAGAAGTTTTCATAAGCCAGCATGAAAAAAAGTTACAAATCCCATCTTTGAGACATGATCATTCTTTAAGCTTTGTTTTTTCTTTTCTTTTCTTTTTCTGGTTTTCAGTTTTATTTTAAAACAAGGTTGTGTTTTGTTGGTTTATTTTAAAAAGAATTTAGAACAGTTTTTCTCTACTAAAATGAACTATAACAAGATATTTCTTGTCTAATATTATCTATCCGGCTCTAAGCAAGGCAAGTTCTTAAGTATAGGAAAGGAAACCAAGTAAAAAAAGAAGGATCAGAGGAAAATATGAAGGACTACACTATTATATATTTTGAAACCAAAGAAAGCACCTGTGCTGACAGCGACAAGTTAATACAGTTTATATGAGATTTCTCGAGCTTTAAGATGAGCCGGGACACAAGAAAAGCAAGGCTTCTCCTGATTGTAAATAAATTTAGAAAATTCTCTTTTTATTAAGAAACATTTCCCTACAGGTGTGAAAAGGCTTGTCAGCTTGTACCAGCTGGACCATAAAGAATGACTCATCTGCAGTGTCTGACCTTTACGAGTCCCTGCTTCCAGTCAATCAAATGAATGTGAGGGCTGATTTTGAATAAATGCCTAAGCTTTTTAATTTAACCTTCCTTCTCCCTATTGCCTTATGAGATTCCCTTGTGCTAGAGCCAATATCACTTTTGATTCATAATTTATACTGGCTTCTTCCAAGAACACAGAACAGCAACAAAATTCTATGCAGTGCATCTCTTAATGTGAGAATTAATTTTCTTGAGAAATACTTCAGCTGGGTAGTATTTCTTGACTTCATAGATGCAGGGTAAGAAGTGTCAAGCTGAAGAACCTGAGGGCTGGTTACTGCTGCTCCTAGGCAGAAATGGTGGTACTGCCATCTGTGGTACACACAGATCATCCTCAGTGCCATTACATGGCCCATGCAGGAAAACAGGGTGATCAGGCCCAGTCAGCATGGGTTTGTGAAGGGCAGAGCATGCCTGTCAAACCTGATCTCCTTCTATGATAAGGTGACCCGCTTAGTGGATGAGGGAGAAGCTGTGGGTGTCATCTACCTGGATTTTTGCAAGGCTTTTGACAACATTTCCCACAGCGTTCTCCTGGAGAAACTGGCTGCTCATGGCCTGAAGAGGTGTACTCTTCGCTGTGTAAAAAACTGGCTGGATGGCCGTGCCCAGAGAGCGGTGGTAAATGGAGTTAAATCCAGTTGGTGTCCGGTCACAAGTGGTGTCCCCCAGGGATCGGTGCTGGGGC
>VXBH01000310.1:85476-100693 GCA_013400035.1 Rynchops niger
CGTGTCCAGAGAAAGGCTACAAAGCTGGTGAGGGGTCTGGAGGACAAACCTTATGAGGAACGACTGAGGGAGCTGGGGTTGTTCAGCCTGGAGAAGAGGAGGCTGAGGGGAGACCTCATCACCCTCTACAACTACCTGAAAGGAGGTTGTAGAGAGATGGGGGCTGACCTCTTCTCCCTGGTGACAAGTGATAGTACAAGAGGAAACAGGTTCAAGTTATGTCAGGGGAGGTTTAGATTGGATATTAGGAAACATTTTTTCACTGAAAGGGTTATTAAACATTGGAATAGGCTGCCCAGGGAGGTGGTGGATTCACCATCCCTGGAGGTGTTTTAAAAAAAGGGTAGATGTGGTACTTAGGGACATGGTTTAGAAGTGGTTTTTGTCAGGGTAGGCTAATGGTTGGACTTGATGATCTTAAAGGTCCCTTGCAACCTCAGCAATTCTCTGATTCTAATAGTTCCTAAACATCTCCTTGGAGTACCGCTTCCAACTTTGGTCTTTGGGAGGGCTTCCGTTAATATTGGTGGTGGTAGCATTACTCTCCCAGCACTTAAAGCACTTTCCCAGACCTTAAAAAAAGGTTGAATAAAAAAATTAAGGGCAGAGGTCTAGCCAATATAAACTACTGTTCAGTTCACTAAGAACAAAGCAACCTACATCAGCTTTAATAGCACGTAATTCCTAGTGCATCATTCTGATGTGGCAAACCACACTCATATAAATATGATTTACTGAAGCAAACAGTCCAACTGGGAAGACTTCTGTGACCAAATCTTACATTATGAGAGCCTACGAGGACCCTCTGCTTAAAGTGATTCTGCCTTGATTTTAGAGGCTGCAGTTTAAGCTAATCTCAGGACAAAGTCCTCAGAAAGGCTGACAGGCAGACGCTAGACAGCTGATTTCCTTGGGTTCAAATTTATTTATAGAAACAGGAGAGAGGGGGAGACACCCCAAAATCAGCATGGCAGACAGACAATACCCATGTGAAGGACACAATATGATACTACTCCAATGTCTTAGCCATTTGACGAAGAACATAAGTGTCAGATTATAATGCCAGGTTCCTATTGTTTTCTGGTGTTCTCTAGTTCTTAGTAAACTATGAAGCCCAGAGTTTTCATCTGGTACAGCATAGCTGGCTAAAGAGAATGGCTAAAATCATAAATAAACACTAAATTTCATGTATAAGTGAATTGTGCAAGCTGGCACCTGGTTGTAACAGCTTTGCAATGATACATGTTTTATCGTAGAAAAAGAGAGGTCAGAGATGTGCATGAAAAATGGTTAGAGGGCTAGAATGACTCCATATGAGGAGGGGCTAAAAGCATAGAGACTGTAGAGTTTTAGGATGAGATAAATAAGAACAGACACAGGAGATATAATAGCTGTTATTGGGATGGTAAATTATTCACTGAGGATTATTCTTCCTTATAATTCAGAGCCAAAGACACATACAGTAGAGTCAAAATGTGTAGGAAAAATGTATTGCACATTGTATGTTAATTATGTGGAATTTAGTGCCTCAAGACATCACCATATCTGGATTTCGGGAGATCTGTAAAGAGAGGTAAACATTCAGGTAGGTCTTAGTCAGGTAGATGATGACAGCATTTGCATTTAGCTGTATTAAAAAGACAATAAACCTTAATCCCCGAAGTCATAAATTAAGCTAACTTCCTCCATGCTGGTTATTCCCTAACACCATGCACTTCCCTCCAGCTTATGGCTGACTGTGTTAACATAGTTTAATTTTGATCTCCATACGCCGGAAAGCACTTTCAAGTTCCTGAAATCCAAACTGGTTAAACTATTTCAAAACCTATTTGTTTGAAAATGCATTGAGTTCTCATCCCAACCCATTTTCAAGTACAGGCTAGTAATTGACTGTACGATCACAAACCTTAGTGACATTTAGGAAGTCTTGCTTCACAGCCCAGTTTCAGGTGGCTTTCTGTGGTTATCTGGAGAGATAGAAATTACTCATACCTGAAACTTAATCGGTATCAAATTTGGATTTGTTTCCTAGTTCTAAATCTCTGCCTCTGCTCAATCAGAAACAGAATTATGATATTTTTCTAGCTGTCTTGTACCTAAGTCATTCCAAACGGTTGAAAACAGGGTTCTGCCTGCTTTTAGCACAGCTTGTTCCAAGCTTTACAGAGATTGCCAGTCTTAGATATTTCAAAACATCCTCATACAGCATGTGTCATACCTTGCATCTATGGCGTGCTTTCATCATGTGATGGATTTTACAATGTCTGGATCTTCATGCCAGAAGCTGGAGCTGATTTATAGCCTCCTTGTCCCATATTTTAGATAGTTCTGACTAACCTTTTACTCAAGGAGCAAAAGAAAATTTGGCAGACATTTTTCTCTCTGTCATTCTGACATATCAATGACACACATATATATAAAGAATATAAATACAAAAGATATTTTATGCAGCAAATGATAGGAGTAGTCATGCCACTTAGGTAACTTGTGGAGCTAGGATTTTCAATTGCAAGTTTCTTCTAAATTGTTTGGCATTGAGCCACAGAAGATGAAATCTTTTAAAGGGGTCTTAAACAGTATCCACCAAATAAATGTAACACTCAGAGATACTCGCTACTTTTGAAAATACTAGGTGTTAATTGCTGCAGTGATGGTCTTGTGATTTCAGTGTGTTCCAATGTCAGCTTTGAATATGTCTTTTTCTGACGACAGAGTTCTATTTTTGAATGACACGTTTATTTATTGGGGGATGGAATTTTTTCCATAATTTCCAACATTCACACTGCAAATTTAAGTAAAGTCATTGGATGTAACACCAAGACTGATACGGACTGTGGTTATGATTAACTAACTTTTATTTGGGAAACTGGTCTAAAATCAAAAGGTAGCAAATAAATAGTCAGTATTTCTCATTTGAGAGCAAGTAATGCAGTAACCAAACTATCTGATATCCTAAATAGAGAGAACACCATGGTTAATTAATGTATCTGATGAACATGAAGCTATATTTAATATTTCCCATGCATCAAACACCAGAGCTGTCATGCCACACCGAGATAACGCCTGTTCCACATTAAGTTGCTGACACCTCCACTTTAATCCTCCATGATTTCAACAGACATTCAGGAGAAAAGGATGGAGAATGTATAACATTTTTAACGCTCCTTGCTAAAATTTGTATGGAGGGCTGTACAGAATCCACTAGGTTTAAATGTATTGGATGTAAGCATAGGAGGTAAAGAAAAAAATGGGCCATGTCATCTTAAATTGCAGATTTTGTACCAAAAAGAAGTGGAGCAGAATAGCTGATGCAAAACTGATCGGCTGTAGGAAAAAAAAAAGTTATTATCTCTTGGCATTGAACGATATAGCAGCAGTAACGTTACCATCTGCTCTTCCCTGCAATAAAACACATGCAACTCTTGAAATCAACAGCTACTTCTGTATGCAGCGCGGCTATAATTTTTCAGGATTCACAATGGCTTCATTCAGTCATTAATCCTGTAATAATTTTACCATTGATAGTTAATGAAAAAAAGGAGCTCACAGATTTTATGGACCAGTGCATTTTAAAACAAACTAACCTCACCTTGAACTTTCATTGGCAAATAATACCTAACCGTGGTTACCAGCTAACCCAAATTGCAGAAAGATTTGCCTATTTACATAAAGAAAACAAAGAATTAAATAGAAATTAAATACAAATGCAAGTGTATTAATTTCATGACTTGTTCTTGCTAAATGCTAATCCACCTTACCCTCTAAAAAGACCGCACAAATAGAAAAACTGCATACCAGAGGGCAGTAAAAAGACAAAGAATGAGGAGGATTGCATGGAACATTAATGTTCCAAAACACAGATTGGCCAGAGCAGTATATCACCAACAAATGGTTCTATATGTAAATAGATGAGAAAAGCTTGATGGCAGCAAAGAAAGGGTACAAGGTGCATATGGAGTTGTTGCCAGTTGCTATGCAGATTTGACTAAACTTTGCGCAGGAAATGAAACTCTAGAAAGGTCCAGAAGAAAAGAATATAAATGCTTTAAGAGAATTGTTTACAAAACTGCATGAGGCATAGTTTATTTTGTTTATAGGAATTTTGGCACATTTTAAAGGACGACTTATGTGAGTGTCATGTGAAACTCATTTCAGAAACGTGGGAGCGAAGCAAGATGGCATATAGCTTGTTTCCTGGAAAAATCTGAAGCCTTCACAGAGGAGCCCATAGATTTTTTGCCTACTGTATCCCTTCTTTTCTAAAAGTAAAAAACGTAATCTAGCAGCTCAGTGAATCTGACCGCAGCAAAGAAAACAAACTGTTCTGGTTTGAAAAGTTACATAAGGATTGCAAAGGATATTTTTTTTCTCTATTCATCTACCTCATCCATCCACTTCAGTGACTAAAGTATTACCTGCAACACTTTGACACAGTAAAGCATGAGAAATTATAACTCCTTATTAAAGCCATGATGAACTTTGCATAGGCAATGAAGAGGCACGCACAACTACACTAGCTAAGTCATCAGATGAGGAACTTGTCTCTTTCTGTAACCCTCCCACAGCTTGATTTCATTGGATATTGAAAGTCTCATCACCTTGCAAGACTGGACCACAAGATCTAGTTTTACGCATTCTTTTTAGTGGAAAATAGTCAGAAAGACAGCTAATTTCCTGTTTTTTCCATTTCAAAGCCAGTTTTCTATATGTATAATTTGGATTCAGTATTATGATATGACCACAGTCAGCTAAACAAACCAAATCCTTCATATCACAAACAGCCTACAAACTGGAAACAGACGAAACAGGAGAGGCACAACACCTGAATAGTCTGAGACACTAGAGACCTGCTGAGACCCTTGAGAGCTAATCACTGGCAAAGTACTCATTACAAGCATTTCCTCATTATATTAGTGAGAAAAAAAGAAGTCAACTAGGTTCCCATATATGCAATCAACAGGCAGCACACACACACACGAGATTATTCATTTGTTAACAGCACAGCAGTGATGCTGTATTGCGATGCAATTTATTTGCTTACTGTATTCATACCATATATTCACTTACCCAACACATGGAGCTCTGAATTATGTTCACTGTACAAGCTGGCTATTGCAGGCAAAGATGTATTTGGATTAAAATATATTTATGTTCGTGGGAGCGTTTTCCTGAGATTTGCCCACCTTGAAGAGTTGAGAGCACTGGATAGATCTCTGGAAATTCCATAGAAAAATCCTGGAAGGGCATACTTGAGGGGAGAACATGAAGCAAAGCTAAAACAGGCTTCTGTGTTTGAAATAAGGTGCAAGAAAAACCTCTACATGTCAAAGCTGACTTGACTGAAGCCCACAGGCTCAAGAGTTTTGGATCAGGCCCAATATGGCTACTCAGACCTATGTGAAATTTCATACAAGATTTGTCTCTTGGCTTCTACTTTTTTAACAAGTAGCTTATAAACACTTCAGAAACCTTGGAAATCTTGCTGGATATATCAGTAATGTAGTTCCTGGCATGTCACTTTATACCTGTTATAAGCCCATGAGGTCTAATATTTTGAATCTGCTTATGGTAACATTGCTGATTTCGACAGTATTTCAGATTCTTTACTGAGGCAATGATATTATTCGCTTCATAAATATATCAGGTTTCATGTCAAACTGCTATACTTTTTCTAATAAGAATAACTAACAAAATATAACTGTTTGGAAAGTAACTCAGGCCTTGCTGAAGGGAAGTCTTACCTCCTGATTGATGTATAATGTTACATCCTCAGTGTGCACCAAAGCCATTCTGAAAGAAAAATCTTTATAAAAGTTCAGATTTCTTATATTTTGTGAATCACTGGAAGGTGTATTCCACTAGCCAGAATTGCAAGTGTTTCAAATGACATAAAACCAGAAACGTAAATACACAATTCCAGTATTACCTGGAGACTACAAGGACAATCTCTAATTTGGTGCCTCTCTTGTTAAGACAGCAGTTTCTACTTGATAAAAGCATTCTTCAAAATACTTTTCAGTTTTCCATGCTATCAAGCTAAATAAATTTAAGTAAGACCGTTAGCACTAGCAGAGAAAGCCACCAGTCCTAAAGCCTACTATAGACAGCTGAGCACACTGAGACAGATCACTAGTCCAAACAAGAGCTGTTCGTGATTTGGGACAGGTCATCAGCAGTTGTAAACCATTCCCAACCTTGGAAGTAATTTACATCAACTAAGAGCCTGGTTGGAAGCATTGACCATTTTGTGTTTAAAACCTTTCCATCTGCCTTTGGGTAACGAAGCAAAGAACAAACTTTAAGCAGCAAAATACCCTGTTCTTCACATTGCAAGCTACTGATACTGACCTGCGCTGGCTTCCATCCAGAAGGATGTGTTCATGTAACACACAGCTCTCATCTGTCAATCACAGTTTCAATGCTCAGGACTATTAGCAATAAATGATATGCAGTTTATGGGCAAAAAACTGAGAATTTGCTAACAAGATGCATATTGAAGATTTCATTGGGACATGGTTGAAGAGTTAGAAACAAAACCTGCATACTTTCTGAGACAAGATCCTCTTCATCTTGGTGTTAAGTTGCTTAATGTCTGTGAAGCAATTTGAGATGCTAAGACTGCAATAAATTGCCCAAAAACATTGTATTACTGCTTTCATCATTACTATTAAATTTGAGTTTTTCTTTCATTTTTGTTCTATGGCTCTTTGTGTCCTTTAGTAGTCTTTGTTTTTCATTGTCTTTGTCTCCTTAAGATGGTAACATCTTAGACAGGAATGATTACTTAACAGTCTTCATTTCTTACCACACTGTGTCCCTGACCACTACGTACAATTATATATGTTACACAAATTTTATAATGTAAAGATTAATTCTCCAAGCAGTTTCTGTTTAAAATAAATTCATGGATAATTTTTCAGCCAATGTAAAATACATGCTGGCTTCTATCAAGTTTACAGAAACATAAAACTTTAACCTGTTAATTCTAGAGCACAAGTTTCATCCGGTGAGCACGACCTGCATTTACCCTAGGCTTCATTTTCAGCTGAATTGCTCTTAAGCACAGCTAGAGAGACAGGGAGCTTCTATATATCGTAAGAAAGATGACAGCACAGCTCTTCTGCCAGTTTTGCCATTTCCCAAACTCAGAAAGAGTGTGAGTGTTTAAGAGGACAGGTACTGAGGATTTTGGTGCTCGCTATTCCAAGAGCTGTGGTTACTACATCCACACCACATTTTTCTCCCACGGCAGCAAGCCCACCATGTTTACCTCTTTAGGAAGTTTGTCCAGGTTTCCATTTTAGCTCTGGCTATTTCCCTTCCCATAACAAGGGCAACCATGCCAGAGCCACACTGCAGACAAATTTTAAGCAGCCTTTCAACTCATTAGCTTTCTTCCACTTTAGCTGTCATATCTTAACAGTTGTAAGTGCAATGCTTCCATACGTATGCAGGGACAATAGACTGCCAGGTGCTGCAGCCTCTGAAATAGGTCTCCCTCTCCCTGAGGACTTGTTGCCAACATGATTTTATGAGGAATCTGACTGACTGTGAATACCTCCTGAAAGCATCAACTTTGAAATGGTGCTTCCCTTTTATATTTTGAAGGTTTTGTCTTTGGGCAGTTTAAGCATTTGAACCAAGCCAGATGTCCAATACTCTCAAGGGGAAATAACCGCAACGTTATCTTTGGATCCAAATTTTCTGAAGGAAAAACATTTTACTAGTTCAAAACCATAAAAGGGGAGTTAAATCTGGACTGCAAATATGAGATATGCAGGACAGATGTAAATGCTGTTCTAATTCTCAGATAGACTTTAAAAGTGTGTAAACAAGTTGGCTGTGTTGTTCTAGTAAGACTGATTCTGGGTTTGTGTGCAATTGCAGAGCATGGCTCACTCAGTTCTAACACTTCCTAAAACAATCCAGTCATTTCTTCTCATAGAAAATGATGGAAATTCTGAAATCCATTAAATTGTGCCTTGAGCAAAATGCACAGATGCGTCCCAGGAGGAAGGTATTAAATGAGAAGTCATCTTACCAGAGCAGAGGAGTTTCATTATTTCATTATTGCCTATCAGGTGATGCCTGTTTAAGAATTATTTCAACCAGACTATGATTTAAATGTGGTTTTAGTTCACAAGACTTTGTTCTTGTTTGTATGTTTGTTGAAACAGAACAACAGCATGGCAAATGCTTATCTTCGCAGTATTTGTTCAAGAGAACAATGGTCTTGGACATAATGCACTATCCATCAAATTTGGTTTTACCGCAGGGAGTAATGAAAAAAGAAAGTAGTTGTTTGAGTTTGATGAGGGAGATAATATATTGAAATAATGATTCTTTTGTTTCCTTCCTTCCCTGATAACTCTATTAGGACATAAACTTCCCCCTCGTGGTAAACTAGCTTCTGTGGGTAGCACAGTACCAACTGCAGCTCTGGCTTTTCGAGGAGACCACGCTATCAGACATATGGAAGAACTGCGTATTTCGAATAGAGATTCAATCAAATGGGATGTTGCTATCCTTATCTGCAGGAGAACTATAGTTAAGACACTGAATAAAGCTGAAATGATTCAATTTTACTAGAGGTTTATTCCCCTTAGAATTAGTTTTCACACTGAGATAGGGGCCTTATTTCTTTTTGAACTTTGTGCTAAAAGAACGAGTAAGGTTGTTATTAGTCTCTGTAAGTATTGATTTTTTTTTTTTTTGACAAGTTTCCTTACAGCCGCACAACTATCCTTCCCATTTTAATGAAACCCATTTGACATTGTATTGTGGCAATGCCCTGTTTTACCATTACACATACGAATTTTCTGGTGCTTTTATTCTGAACCTCCTGGGATTTGTAGGTCAGCTATAAACATTTGTTGTGCTATCCCCGCATTCCCTAAAGTGACTGAATAACCATGGGATACTGTCTGTGTATGTGCTGGAGTTAAGTGCATTCAGAAAGTCTGTAAGGTTCACAATGGACACGTATATGAGCATGTTTCCTTTTTGGAACAAAAATAACTCAAGTAGGCTCAAGTTCAGAGGGCTCAGAGATCACCCCTTTTCATCTACATGTCCAGAACCACCTATAAACCATGCAACAAAGACTAAATATTTTGTTACAAGTTCTTCAGTCATTTAAAAATACTTTTATCAGTTAGGTTAGGAGAATCTAAAGCAGTATTTGTCCCATTCAGGATCACTCACAGTCATTGTGAGACTTTTGTATACTCTTCCTGCAAACTACTGAGACAAGCTGTTACTTCGTTTACATTGTAAGCTTCTATATATTGCAATATTTCCCCTTTCTTCTTTAATATCTTTTTCTATTACTTTTACATTGTTGCCGTAAGGTCTCATACTCCATAATGCAATGCCATGTAGTATGTTTTTTACTGCCTCTATAATCTAATGGGTTTGAACTGGTTTTCTCTTAATGTTCTTGACTCGGGTTCTTTCCATTGCTCTTCCAATCTGACGATGTTCTTCATATGTGTATTTATTATACTAATGTCATCGCTTAGAACCATACACTTGCAATGCAACCAAACATTCCGCATTCCTTAAAGGTTGCTGAATCATTTCCCTAGCAAACTTCCGAAGCAGAGAGAGAGCAATATATGATAAGGGTACATAGGTCTGTGGCCTCCTCATCTATTCTGATTTAATAGTCATCCCTCTCATATTCTCAAGGAATCACGGAGAATAATCACTTCCAAAAACTGGCCTGTAGATTAGGTAGTGGTATAGTAACACAATGAGAAAGCTAGAGCAAAAAGACAGTATTCTGGAACATCTGAGTACCACTCAACCCCCCCTCAAAAATGTGATTTTTAATGACTGATAAAATCTGATAATTTTTATACCTACAATGCCTTGACATTACTAATGCTTTAAATCTTTTCCAGACTTCACCCTGTAAAATGCTGAGTGTGTTTTAATAGATGCCAATAGATGCCATTCAGCCTTTGACTGTGAATTCATAAATGAAATTAACCCAGTGTACAAGAAAAGATATTTTTCCTGTTTCTGGAAACTCAGCATGAGATTTGTACATAAAAATGCAACATTTCCTCTCACCATGTGATCGCTAAGAACTATGAGTATACTCAGCCTCTTCAGTTCCATGTAAAATGAACAGAACGTAAAGCCATATATTGTGCTTGGATCCGTATACTAAGCAGCCACTGAAAAGATTTCCAAAACATAATACTTAAAGACAGGTGTTGCTCTTTGCAGACTCTGTGACAGAATTACAGTTGAGCAACACTGTAGTTTTGCTGCAGCCTGAGTACAGGATTTAAAGCTCAGCTTTACAGCTACTTCTGCTAAACTATGAATTGAAAAATAAGGTAAATGCTTTGTAGCATTTTCCAAAAGAGAATAGATTCCAAAGTAAAGATGCTACAAACTCCCTGAGAACAGTGAAATACAGTCAAATTACATTTGGATTCAGCTTTTCCATTACAAATCCCATAGGATATTATAGTTTGCAGATGGGAAGCACATGTCTCAATGAGATTGGTAAGTGGTCCAACGAGAGGCTTTTATGAAAAGAGCAACTCCAATCCACCAAGCAATCATTACTTCACAGAGGTGTTGTAATTACTATTACACAGATTAAATGCAATTTTTTTTTTATTAATATGATATCCTCTGGACATACCAAAAAATAAGTTCGTTAATCATTTAATGAACCAAAATCTAGATATGAAACTGATCTTTTCAAAGATTGCTCTACTGCTGTCTTCACAGATTCAGAGAAATCATCTTTTGTCATAGGAGAAGTCACCGTGCACTCCCGTTCATAGTAGTCAGCCAGGACATATGCTAGAATCCCTAGTATCGAGAAGCTGTCAAACAGTCGCCTCAAAAATACCTCAGGATTATTGTAAATGGAAGACCTCAGACTCCTGCAAATAAATATTTTATTCAGAGTCTTTTAAATGTTCTTGCACATGAATACCCTAGCTTACTACGGTTTGGTGTCACCAGTGGTACGAGTGGCAGCACCAGCTTCTCTTTCCTCAACTATACTCTTCAACTTTCTAGTTTGTCAAACCAGAAGCTCAGCTTCAATAGTCAACCTTTGTATTACACCTCCAAACTTTCCAAACAAGGACTCCAATTCCATGCCTTTATCTAGTGTCTCCACTCTCCTAACACATACAGCATTTCAAAAGAGCTGAATATTAACCCATTACGTAGGCTACCAATGGCATATATCTCCTTATCATACGCACAGGAAAAGCCATCCCACCAGGGGGTGGGATAGGACTCTGTTTCCCTTGAAATCAATCACTGTACACAAGAATTATATAAGATGAACACTGTTGATCAGGCCAAAGGTCCATCTGCTGATTCCTCACAGGACCCATAAAGTCCTAAGGAAAGTAGAAGTAAAGTAAGCGTAGAACATACTTCTACAATCTCCTCCCAGATTCCAGCAACCACTGTCTTGGTGACAATCAGAAATTTTGCATTAGACTACAGTATTTAATAATCTTTGATGAACCTGCCTTCTAGAAATTTGTCTGTTTGCTTCTTTGATCTTCATTTTTTCTGAGGACTAGTAATAGATTCAAGCCATAAGATTATTATGACATGTTGCATGTCAGAGCTAGCAAATTTAAGTGTCTATTCCAAGGTTACTCACAGTTTTTCATCGGTTGAGCTACTGAATGGTCTTTTGACATCTCTGTTAAATCAACATTTCAAGAAATTGATAAACTGCTCCCCTGTCTTTGCTCATCACTTAGCTTCTCTTGACTATTGCAGCAATTTCTTACAGACTAAATATGCATAGAAGAGTACTGGGTGTATATTCATTTTTGGGAGGATAGAGCAAGCACACGTCTTTCCAAGTAATTACTCAAGGCTATAATTCAAGCACCATCCTAGGTATGAAACTAAGATATAGATGAAGAATGCATCTCAGAAGCTATGTAAGACCTGACACATCCTTATTACAGAAAAACCATTGCCTTCTTTTGAAGCAAGAGGAAGAGAGCCTATGGAAGACTGTAACACGGAGTAATCCATCTGTAAATAGCATATATACTCACAGTGCCCTACACAGGACTTATCTCATGGAGGAAAAAGTTGTAGTCTGTGTCAAGCAAAATAGATTTTTCCGAAGTCCAAATAATTTTTTGATTATATGTCTGTCCTGATGTAGAAGCTAATAATGTCTTTACATTTGTCAGGAAAAGCCCTGCATTCTGAAACTTTTCCTCCCAGGGAAAAGACACAGTTCAGGATCTGCTACAGAACTTAACTGTGAATTCCAGAATTCTGGACCACACACACATGTAAAATGCTGAAGATGGATTTCTCAACAGGCAACTAATATGCTGTGAAGGACTGGCACATGAACACACCTATAAAAATCTCCAGCATGCAACAGAAGTTCGGGGCATATTTTAGCCTAAAGCCTAATGGAAAAATAGGATGCATGCCCTGTAAGATTTTCATTTCCATTTTTGACACAAGTGACAAATGTTTTTTCCCCTGTTACCGTTTGCAACATAAACGTGGATATTAGCAGTTCCACGTATAGCACTGAAAAATATCCAGTAAAGTGTGCATCATAGTCATTGTAACTGTTGTTTTCTATACATAACATTTATCATTATTTATCTAGCACTATTAGCTTGACTTAAGTTGTCATACATTTACTGATTCACAGAAGACTACCTTGGTGAAGTAAGACATATCACAAGGTTCTTACAAATTGCAAAGAAAAGAATATGTCGTTAAAAACATGTGCCATTCAGTCCCACTTAAATATTACATTTATTGTTTTTTAAATTATGAAGTTTGTAGCACTGATTGCAAGCAGTCCAAAGGACATTTTATGCTCCTTAGATAACTGTCTGAATCCATACAGCCAACTAGTAAAATACAACTCTTCTCACTTGGTGGACCACCTCCGTACACAGGCCTACAAAAATCACAGCGTGGTCTTCGGGTAGAGCACAGCAGAAGCCAAATGACTGCAGCAGTTGTTAGAAACATAAAGTCAGCAAGACTAAATTGCCTGAAGTTTACTTGCAAAATTAGAAACTAATTAAAAGAGGAAGTTGAATTAGAACATAAAGAATGTGTCTATATTCAAGATGGAATGAAAGCACTGGAAGTAGTAGAACAGAGGAAAAATTTGCAAAGTTGGAAGATCAGTCAGACTATGAAATGAACACTCAAAGGAAGGTAGTCCTGGGAATAGGGCACCAGAGCTAGGGTCAGGAGGCTTGACTCCACCATTTGCCTTAAAGGACCCTAGTTTTAGGAAGCACTGATTATCCAAACTGTCAGAAGCTGGCCAATTCAAGGTAATAGGAAATCACAGACCACAGTGGTTAATTCTGGAAGGTCCCTCTTTGTTTATGGGAACAAAATATACCCAAGTTACAGATTTGAATTCATTTAATTATAATCACTTCCTTAGCTCTGCTTCATGTGCTTCTTTCCCAAGAGAGATATTCATTTATTTCCAAAGGGGTCCTGAGAGAAGCAAGAACATCAACAGCAGTACTGCAAAGCAAATAATTTACCGAGCTATCCAATCCAACACTCTACACTATAACACTTTTCTTTTAACTGCTGCCAAGTTTGCATCTTTAATATTCAGGAAAATTATGTTTCCCCTCATAGCTTTTCTGTGTGGAGCAAACATTATTTACTATATAACTTTTACATTCAGAACGAAAAAAAACCAAAGGCATAATTCATCACCACTAAGCTTTACTTCAGAGTTGCTCAGTTGAATCAGTAGAATTACAGCAGAATAAAATGGGAGTAACTTGATGATGAATCAAACTCCCAGTCTCCAGAAATTTCAGGTTAGTTGTGGCCAGTGAAATGGCAGCTGCTTACAAAATCACTGTAACGATCAATTTTTTTATCTTGATTTCCCTACAATTTACACCATGAATAGATTTATAAGAAAGATCACAAGGAAATTTAGGAAAGTATAAATTTAATGGGAACAGGGGATAGTGTAACGATCATACATAACAGAGGTTATGTAAGCAAGCCTGTGACTAGGCAACAAAGAAATGATTCTCACAGTCCATGACAAAAAAAATCAGTTTTCTTACTGAGAATTTTTGAAAATAGTGAAGAAAAAACCTAAAAGGAAAGCAAATACCTGATCCACAGTCATACAGGGTTTGCGTTTTAAGTATGTTACCTTTCTAAATATTTTATTGCATAACAAAATGTCAGCATAAATATCTTGGGAAATCTGGGGGTCTGTTTAAGCCAACGCAGTCCAGCAACCTAAATATTAAATCACCAAAATCTTCAATCAACAAAAATATGATTTTTTTAAAAAATTGAAAAAAAAATAAGCCAGAAAAGTCATAGAATCATAGATTCACAGAACGGTTTGAGCTTGAAGGGACTGTCAAAGATCATGCAGTTCCAACCCCCCTGCCATGGGCAGGGACACCTCCCACTAGACCAGGCTGCTCAAAGCCCCATCCATCCTGGCCTTGACCACTTCCAATGATGGGGCATTCACAACTTCTCTGTGAAATCCGTTCCAATGTCCCACCACCATCATCATAAAAAAAAAAATCTCTTCCTTATATCCAATCTAAACCTACCCTCTTTCAGTTTAAAACTGATGCCTCTTGTCACTACATGACCTGGTAAAAGGTCTTTCCCTCTCTTTTTTTATCAGACCCTTATATAAGACCCTGAAGGGCCACAATAAGGTCTCCCCTCTTCTTTTCTTCACACTGAACAACCCCAACTGTCTCAGCCTTTCTTCACAGGAGAGGTGTTGTAGCCCTCTGATCATTTTCGTGGCCCTCCTCTGGACCCACTCTAACAGGTCATATCTTTCTTGTACAACCATCTACATCAAGGTAGTCTTGAGCACTGAGATGACCAATCCCTTCTGAGGAAAGCAAGCAAGAAAGCAACAACTCTTTTTCCTCCAAAGTGTCATAATTCATAACAAGTTAAAGCCTAGGAAAGGGTAAGGAGTACCAAACACCAAGCAATGTTGCTTCATGTGGAAAATTCCTTCTTCTCCATATTCAGGGCCTAATCTCATTCACACTCCATTTGTAAAATCTCCATCAGTGTCAAAGGCAATTCCCTGTGAGAACATTAAGGGTAAGATGAGATCCCAAAGATCACCAAAAGCTCTGAAAAGACTTTTGATAAGGTGTATGGGATGGTTTTTCCATAAGTGGAATGCTGTAATCGA